>SNQJ01S0096202.1:46709-61867 GCA_010110895.2 Picea sitchensis
GAGGCACGGTGTAGTTGGAAGCATTCCTCCTTTTAGATGAGGAGAATGGGGTTAAAATCATGATGAGGTACATGATAATGATGAGCATGAATATGATTTTTTTAAGACATGATAAATCTAAACATAACAACAAGTCTTTCCAATGATCCAAACCATGGGTTTCAAGGACATCAAAGATATGGGAAAATATGAACAAGGCCCATCTGAGCTACAAATTATTGATAAAATATCTAAAGGAATATGGATGAGATCCACTCCAAAATACACCATTTTCTTAAAATGGAGAGATAAAATTTATCTTTACCCCACCAAAAAATAAGAAGGATGAATTTGAGAATATGATAGGGGATTTGAGTTAGAGGACTCTAGTCCTTGTTATTATGAAGTGACTTCAACCCCATTAGGAGCAATATACTCATGAAGGGAAACAAGGATCAATACAAACATTTACTTTATTTGACTATACCATTATTCTAAGACTCTATAAGAGGAGAGAAAAGGGGCCAAATAATTTTGTATAGTTTCACTAGAGCCTTCTTACTCAAGCTACACATAAATAAACAACTCAACACAAGAAATGCAAATTGACATATTAACATAACAATATCAAACTAAGTTATTGAAAGTCAACTAATGATACCTCATTATCCATCCACATAACAAAATCATACCACTTTTTTTCCTATATCATCTGAAATTCGTATTTTGATGGATAATGGCCATATTGTTGCTCCTGTCAAAACATGGCATATGGACTAGTTAAAGTAATCAATATGAAATCATTTAATTTTTTGTACAATTTTTAAAAAAAATATCATTTTAGATATTCCCAGGACTTACAAAACTCGTATATTGAGGCTTATATTCTTGTTTGGCCACTATGATGTATGGCATGAAATTTGGCAAGCCTGGCCTTCGAGGCCTTGTCCTGAAACATACACTAATTCAATTTACATTATGCATGAGTAAAACATAAAAAACGTTTAATGAATTTAAAATAATCTAGTGTCGAAAATTCAAATACCTGTATTCTCTCCTCACTGAACTTCCTCTGTGCATCAGCTCTATCATATGATTTCATGATCTCTTTCCATACTTTCACACTTACATCAAGTGGCCTTCTTTTGTTCCTTAGCTCGATAGGAGTTTCTTTTATATTTTTTTGTTTGGTTGCAACGAAATCTCTTGCAATTTTGAGTCATTTGTTTTTTTATCTTCTTTATTGACCAATCTATCCCAAATTCAACGTCCATGTCAATGATGACTTCTTTTTGAAGGTGCAAGGGTATGTAAAATAATGGAAGATGTATATTCTCTTTGAAGCGTTGAAGGCATGATTCCTCCAACCTATGCAGGAACACTTTCCCATCATCTATCATTCTGATATTCCTGGAAACAACATCATATTCTACCTTGGTTTCGTATGTACCAATGCAAGATGCATAACATGTATTGGTGGTGGAAGAAATATGTGACCCAAGAGTGGTTGGTACATTGGACTTCTCTAATCCTCGTTCCAAATTCTTAGAGGTTATTGAGATTGAATTTATCCTTGATCTTTTGCATGATCCAAGAATTGATGGGGAACCAATCGATTCCATTTCAGAGGGTTGGTTTGGTTGGATTGTTCCAGTTCCTTTAGTAGATCATTCTTCCACATATTTTTCAAGCATGGACAAGTCCATACCTTCTAGTTTCTTCATTTCTTCTACCCCCAATATAAAATCCATTGCCTCTTTTAGTTTCTATGGGTCATGTCCTTATACATGTACGATAAATTTATTATTTTAAATTTAAAAATAAAAACAATAAACCCTATATATATAGAGGAAATTTCTTCTTTTATAATTTTGAAATAAAAAATAAAAAAAATAAAATTCAAACGAGCAATAGAAACATGAAAAAATCTATAAATTGAGTATGAAATAGCTCATTATGGAAAGAATTAGATCCCTTTGCTCGTTTCCCTCTACTTCTTGACATTTTTTTACGTCCTAGGGAGAATTGTTTTCCTCAAGACCATAGAAAATCCCTCTCTTTTCTCTGAATGTGTTGAAACATCTAGTGGGATTAAAGATCACTCAATTGGTTACGGGTCAAAATCTAGTGGCATTATAGATCGCTCAATTTGTTATGGGTCAACAAGATCAATTGGATATAGATAATTTGTGGGTGGTGATTTCTTATTGTTCCTTATTGTTCATCATCTATGGGTGGATATATATCATCAATGGACTTTCTTACCGTTCCTTTGCGTCGATCAACTACCTTTGTCTTTATGGGTGAGGATCTTCCCACGCTTGCCCATACCTTTTCTCTAGGTGGTTCTTTTGGGTATGAGATTCAAGAATGCACAAACCCTTGATTTTTGGTGTGCAATGGATCTAAAATCATGAATGGAGTATCATGAATGCACAAAAGATTGCTTTTGGGTGCACAAACTCTATTATTTTCATTTTTCATTTTGGGTGCATGGGCTCTATTATTTTCATTTTCCTTTACTATTTGGTTCTAAATTGGGCGCCATTAGCGCTGGATTTAGCACCCCAAGTTGATTTTTTTTTGTCCACTAGATGGTGCTAAATTCGACGCTAATGCAGCCAATTTAGATCCGAATAGTAAAGGAAAACAAAAATAAATAATAGAGGTGACACTTTGTAAGCCATATAATCAATTGGGGTTTTCTGTGATGGTAATGTGGTTGTATTGTTTAGTAGTGTCTCAACCCATTTTTTTTCAACTTCAACTAGTGTGTTCCAAGAGGGAAAATATCCCTTGAAATTCTTAGTAGACACTAGGTATATATTGAGTCATAAACGAAGAGGATAAATCTTGTATTGTTGAATCGATTTCCTACACTTATATATTTTAGATCACATTAATCCTCACATGAAATATATAAATAAATCATCAAAATTATTCAATACCAATGCTCATCGCATTCATACTTAGTAATTAATCAAATTAAGCATAGAATGACAAGGAAATGTTGCAATAACCTCAATTGATCATTAAAATACACAAATGTTTCATATGAATGTCTAGTTGTTGAGGCCCATCATTACCCCCTAGCTAGAGGTTTTGCATTCCCATGTGAAAGAAAATAGTCCCTCAAAATTTGATCCTTTCCTTGCTCAATCCTCCTACTCTGATTATTGATCCTTGTGTGTTATCTACTTGATTTCATAAGCTACAATTTGGGTAACTCCATCCCTTCTATGATATCATACCCTTAGCTCTATGTCACCCCATCTATTTTTCTCTTCTTCTCCATCCATATCCATCATATACTACCACGATGGAATGGATTGATGGAGTAATGGATATTTGAATGTAATTCCTATCCAAATATGATTCATTATCTTGAGGGTATCAATGTATAGGCCAACCTTGAAGAAATAAACTTTTAAATTAGATGGAAAGTGAGGCTCCATATTTCTAAAGGTAAGTGGAATCTCCTCCTACTTTTTTTGGAAAAGATTCACTGATTTATATTTTGAGTTCTTCAACATGACTTCACAATGTGTAATTCCCCCCTTCAACTTATCCTCAATCATGTTCACTAAATCTATGTTATAATTCAACCTTGCATGGTTTTTGAGTATTTCTTTAGGATTAGTGGTTTTAGACATCACCCAAAGGGTGTTATTCAAATATTTATTCTTGTATCTCTATGCCTCGACAACCCTTTTCTCCTCAATGTTTACCTAGTATAAAAATGCCCTGATTTTGTTATCCCCACATAGGGATTAGGGGACCATTTGCAAGGGTGAGGAATCACAAAATTGTGGGGATAGAACTCATAGATATTGTTTTTATCTTCTTCATTGCATCATTTATATGCCTATGTGAACTCTTTTTTAGTGTCCAACTCATGAGGGAGGCTCTTGGAAATGTGTCCCAGTTGATGCTTGAGCCTTTGCTCTTTGAAAAAAAAGGTGTATGTTCTTGCAAGAGCCCTTCAGGAGAGCATGTCCTTTTCCAATTCAATGGTATTATGGGGAATTTCTTATAGTTCCTCAATTTTCTCCACTTTATATTCAACCTCCCTTCTTTTTTTTTCCAATGTTGTTTTTAAATCCTCGTTCTCATTCTCTAGTTGTTTCCTATCCTCCAAATGTTACATTTTAAAGATTTATAGATTTTTCTATAAGTCCACAGTATACTTCCCAGTTGTGGTTGGAGTTTACCATAGCTTTAATTTCTAACTTCCTTTTTTCTTTTTCCACTATCTTCCACCTTACGGATTTTTCCCTAGCTTCTTCTAATTGGACAATGGGGTCCTTTATTCTAGGATTATTCTTCTTAGCATGAGTTCTGCATGGGATTCTCCCAAATCCTTTGTTGGGATGGAAGGTATGTCCTCCTCAATGTCTATGGTAGGTGTGTGTTAAATAATAGACAACTTATTTGTTACTTGGGGCATATTCCTTTCCCTTTTGGCTCTAATTTGTTTCCCTCCCTATGGGTTGCCTATAGTAATTTTGACATGACTTCTATATGTTGTTCCCATATGGATCAAACTAGTGGCAACATCCCTTTCATTCTCTTGTTTTCTAGTAGACACTTATTTTTCTTCCTCCTTTATGTTTTTCTTATTGTGTGTTCTCCTCTTTTTATCATACATGCCTTTCTTTCAATATTTGTATTCTTCATAGATTCTATTGGGATACCTCTTGGTTTAGATTATCTTGCAGGGACAATAATTATTCTTTTCTAATGGTTAATAACATATCCCAGGTGATTTTTTAACTTTGTCCATACAATGTATCATGTACAATTAGCTGGATAATCCCATGATGCGATAATGCATCCATCTTTCCTACCTACACTTTAGAACTCATTTCTCTTAGAGACTGTAAAAAATCATAGGGAATGCTCAAGTTCTTTTCAGGTATGTTGATAGAAAATGTCTTCTATGATGTAACGATTTGAAGTGAAATGAATATACCATGTTATTCCTTCCGTCACAAGTTATGTATTTCATTATGTACAAGACCACCTCATCTCTTGATGAGGGGAAAATCTCTCTCTTAAAACCATTCTTGTTCTCTTCCATTGTTTCATAGGACCCAAGGAAGATCCTTTTTGCATATAAGGCTAGTTTCCTTTCCTTATTTTCCCATGGAAATCCCATAGGGAGTATTGTAAATATCACCAACATAGGTTCATTGATTTGGATTTGTAAGCCTTTAACTATGGTCATGTATTATTTTTCCTCCAAGTTTTGGAAATTATGTGCAAATTCAAGGGAAATTCCATCATCAAACCCTTGATTCCTATTGAAGTATTCCAACCAATTATATTTTTTGAATGTGTCATTCACTTTAGTATTGGAATACAATTTAGAAGGGTTTGCAGGTTCCATTCTATTAAAGCTAGCTAGCATCTTAGTATTTGATTAATCTTCTTTGCTAGATGTTGCCTTTTTACTCGAGGTCTACCCCACTCTACTTATTCATTTGATAATATAAGAAAGAATCTCTTGACTATTGTTATTCTATCTCTGATATTAACTCATTCCTCTATCCTCAATTGTGGTATTGTGATTTTCCATGGTTTTTTTTTATTTTAAATTTCTCCATGCAAGTTTGTAACATCCCCCAGCCACCCACAGGCCAGGAGATTCTACCTTCAAGCTTTCCCTTGGAATTCTTTATCTTATCGATACCTTTTTAAAAATTAAGGTTGCATAAAAGAAAAGACTTTAATGACATGCACAACAATATCCAACAAACATGCATAGTCTAAAGATCCAATTAAACGATAATTAAATATAAAATGGAAATACATTTATATGCATGTAAATAATAACACAATAGAGATAACTTATCTTTAAGAAATATGACACCAACTGGTTGTATACCAAGGACGTTCCACCCAACCATAGACACCACTGCTCCAAATATCAACAACATTGTCACCCCCGATCCAGGGCTATGAGTCCACAAGGACGGTTCCAGAGTGTACTTGGGTTCCCAAACAAGTTATCTCTCAATCTCTCATAGGTTTCCCAACACCCACAAAATTCCAAGTACCCATTTCTCTTCTACCCAGCTTGCACCACCTGAGAGAACGAACCTCCACCCTTCTCTACCATGCAATCCCTCAGGTAGTCCTTCTCCTTATTCGGGATCCAATGCAACGGGTACATAATCTCAATGATGGAACTTTCAGGACTCATCGTTGTGAAAAAAACAGGGCACAATCCAACACATCTCAGACATGCAAGCCTTAGATCATAGCTGGGTCACACCAGTGACCACTATAGCCAACTATATCATGGCTAATTCTTCAGCAGATCCTCTCCATTTCCCAACCCAAGATGCATATGAGAATGGATAAGTGAACAAAAGGGTAAGGGGGTGCATGAAAGTGCATGAGGGAAATGAGGGAACATACATGGAATTAGTGAAAATTCCATCAGTCAAACCCCATCGACCAACTACCAACAACCAACACCAAAAACCCCAACAACCAACCAACACCAAAAACACCACAATCAGACCAGAGATGGGTTTAAGTAACTTCATGGGGAAATCAAGAACCTCTTGGACTTCCCCAAGAAGATCACGTAATTGGTTCCCTCCCTTATAAAAAGGGTGATTAACATAGGAATAAACACTTATCCCCTCAAGCCCCCTCTCTTGTGGAATCATAGCCCCCTATAAATCTAGTCCTTGTCTGCCTAGAAACCAACGATGTGTTTATTATCAATAAAGATCAAAACATTACATGTCTTGGGAATAATGTCCCTTTAATAATTGTTTGGGAACTTATGCCTCTCAACATTGTAACAATACATTATTTAAAATGGGGGATTCAGAATACTGAGAAGTTACATCCCCTCTGTCTTATCTTTCCATTATCCTTAATGCATATACAAAATAGAGATCAAAATCTCAAATTTATTCAAAAAGCTATGAGTACTCTATGCGCATGGCATATTCATGCTCCCAGGTAGAATATTGACGACCGTAGTAAGTCCACTAAACTTTTACCATCTTTATAACTCAACTCCAGAGCATTTTGACTTTTTTGTCCAATACCCACACTAACTGAACCTGAAAATCTTCGTCTGTCTCTACTTGAATCAGACCCCAATCAATAACATGGTTAAGATCATGTACATATTTCTTTAGTAAATAGACATGAAAAACATTATGCACATTCATGGAAACAGTAAATGCAAGCATCTATGCAACTGGCCCTATTCTGTCCAATATTTCAAATCGACCATAGAATATAGCTGCCAGCTTTGTACAACTACCCAATTTCAAAGAGATTTTCTTGGGCTTCACTTTCAAAAGTACATGCTCCCCTACTTCAAATTCTCTAACTTTCATGTTCTTGTCTACATAAAATTTCTGTCTATCCTGAGCTGCCTTTAAATTCTGCTTGATCTTGACCACCTGGTCCTCCATGTCCTTGAGAAACTCCAACCCAAGTACCAATCTATCTCTTGGGTTGTCCTAGCTTACTGGAGTATCAAATTTCCTACCATACAAGGCTTCAAATGGGATCATTTTCAATGGAGCTTGATACCCATTATTATATGCAAACTCAACCTAGTGTAAGTAATCTTCCCACTTAGATGGCTTATCCATCACATACATTCTCATCATGTCTTCAATTATTCAATTGACTCTCTTTGTTTTCCCATCTATCCAAGGATGATATGTTATGTTAAATTTTAGATTTGTGCCAAATCCTTTAAAAAATCCCCTCCATAAATTGGAGGTAAAATTTGTATATCCGTTCGAGACAATTGTCCTAGGTATCCCATACAACCTAAAAAATTCCTTCATGAAAATTTATGCAATATTAACCATTGTATGCATTGTCTTCACAGGCACAAAATGAGAAGCCTTTGTTAATTTTTCAACAACCACCATTATTGAATCATGTTTATTATTCGTTCTGGGTAATCCTATGATGAAATCCATGGTAATCAGTTCCCATTTATTCTCTAGGATTGACAATGGATGCAACAAACCCATTGGGTGCCTATGCTCAACCTTCACCTTCTGAAATTCCATACATCGAGTGATGTAATCAACAACATCCTTCATCATTCCCGGACAAAATAATTGGATTCTTACTGCTGTAATTGTTTTCTGGTAACCAAGATGTCCAGAATAAGAAACATCATGCATTTCCTTCAGTACCAAATTCCTCAGTTCTTCGGAACTCCGAACATAGATTATATTTTTATGTGTGAGTAATTTGTCTTCATTTATCTCATACTCCTTTATTTTTTGTTGTACATCTCCTTTCTCTAAGTTTTCCTTTACCTGTAGGTAATGTTGGTCTATAACACAACCATCTAAAATTATGCTCTTCAAGTCTGATTGATGCATACTGATAGAAGTAGCATGCATGATATGGACGCTTCTACTAAGCACATCAACAAATTTATTCTCCTTTCCCTTTATATGCTTGATATCGAAGTCATATTCACTTAAAAATTCCAGCCATCTTGTTTGCCTAACACTCAAGGTCAGCTGTTCAAAAAGATAATTTAGTGCAATGTGGTCTGTCCTTAATTCAAATTTCCTCCCCATGAGATAATGCCTCCACATCCTCAAGGAATGAACAATAGTAGCAAGCTCCAAGTCATGCGTGGCATAGTTCCTCTCATGTTCCTTAATATTTATGGACTCATATCCAATGACATGTCCATTTTGTGTGAGGACTCCCCCAATTCATTCCTTACATGTGTTTGTACACACCACAAAACTTTCATTTGGGTCAACAATATTTAACATAGTTGCAGTAGTAAGTAATTCCTTCAATAGATTAAATTCTTTTCACACTTGAGTGTCCATTAAAATTTAGTTCCCTTCTTTTGCAAAGAAGTGATGGGACGAGAAATCTTAGAGAACCCTACTATGAACCTTTTGTAGTAGCCAGCTAATCCTATACAAGATCTGACATCTAACATATTTCTGGGTGGTGTCCATCCTCTAATGGATTCGATCTTCTTTGGATATACTTCTATGCTCTGCTCTGAAATAATGTGTCCCGAGTAATGGATCTTCTTTTGATAGAAATAACACTTACTCAACTTGGAATACAATTGATGTTCTCGCAGTACTTGCAATACTATTCTTAAGTGATGTTCATTCTTCTCTTCATACTTAGAATAGATAAGTATGTCATCCAGGAACACTATGACAAACTTATCCAAATAATTTCTGAACATGCCATTCATTAAGCACATGAATACAACTGGTGCATTGGTCAGTCCAAATGGCACCACTACAAATTCATAATTCCCATACCTAGTCCTAAAGGATGTCTTATGAATGTTTTCTTCCTTGATTCTTACCTGATGGTATCTTGCCCTCAGGTCAATTTTTGAAAATATATTTTCTCCTCTTATTTGATCAAAGAGGTCATAAATTCAGGGTAGAGGATATTTGTTTTTTATAATGTATTTTTTCAGCTATCAAAAGTCAATACACAGCCTCAAGGTTCCATCCTTGATCTGACAAAAAGTATTGGTGCTCCCCAAGGTGAAACACTTGGACTTATGTACCCTTTCTTCAAAAA
Organism: Picea sitchensis; assembly: GCA_010110895.2. Classification (NCBI taxonomy): domain Eukaryota; kingdom Viridiplantae; phylum Streptophyta; class Pinopsida; order Pinales; family Pinaceae; genus Picea; species Picea sitchensis. The sequence goes on from SNQJ01S0096202.1 coordinate 56,265, forward strand.
TTCCTCCAACTGCATTTGTAATTCTTTTAACTCTGGCGTGCTCATTTTGTAAGGTGTTTTTGAAACTGGGGAGCTCCTGGCACTAAATCAACTGAGAAATCTATCTCCCTTCTTGGTGGCAGTCCGAGTATTTCCTCAAATACATCTTCAAATTCCGGTAGTACCAATAAATCTTTGAGGCTTGGCCCCTTTGTATTATCTACCTCTTCCACATGAGTTGCATACATTTGACACCCTTTCCTAAAACATCTTTTTATCTCTAAGGCTGAAATATCCCTTATAGAGATGGGCCTTGGAACCCCTTTTAGAGTGCTCGATTTTCCATTTCCATCAAGACTTGTAAATGTATTGTTATGAAAATCTAGGACATCATGATGTGTGTCCAACCAATCCATTCCAATTAAAATATCATAAGACCCCAATGGTAGTATATTTATATCAATACTAGTATTTACGCCATTAAGACTTATGGAACAACTTCTTACCATATCATGGATTCTTCTTTTGGTTCCAATTGCTAACTGAACCAAAACTAATTTTCCAAGTTTACTTTTATTCAAATGTAATATATCCACTATCTTAGGATCAATGTAGCAATGAATTTCTCTTGAATCAATCAAAATAGAAGCAGGTTGATTTATGATGTTACCTTCCACCTCGATCATATTGGAATCATACTCTGCTTGTCTATCATTTAAATCTACGTAGATTTTTCCCATATCTTCAACTGTTGTAGCCTCTTGGATGTTGTGCATAGTCTTCACTATGTCTTTTCTATGTGGGAAATCCTTGTACAAGTGATCTTCCTTGCATCCCCAACATTGGATTGGTGGTCTTCCCCTTTTTCCCAAGGAATCTTACTTCATGAATTCTCCCTTAGCATACTGATCTTGATGATTTATATTAGGCTCATTCCTATTGAAGGGAGGTTTGAATCCTTTCCTCCTCTAATCAGACTTCATATTTTTCTTGTCCTTCCAATATTTTTGTAGAGATTCTCTTCCCTGGCCTTGCTCATATAGGTATTTATCCTTCATGATGGCCTCAGTCAAGGTCTCGGGTTCATAATACTTGATCTTGTCTTTATAAAAGGCTGGAAATCCACTTAAAAATATCTGTATTTTCACTTTCTCATCACCAATGAACCTGACATACATTAACAATCCCAAGAACTTCTTCTCGTACTCTACCATAGTCATGCTTCCCAACATGATTTCAAAGAACTCTTACATTTTATTTTCATAGAAATTCTCTGAGAGGTAATCCTTCTGGAAGTACTTCTTGAACTGTTTCCAAGTGATATTACTTTCATTAACATGCTCCACTTGCTTCGGATGGTCCCACCACACTGCAACTTTCCCATGTAAATGGTAGGTGGAAATATTAGTTTATAGGTTGGATGAATAGTTATGCAAATAAAAATATCTCTTGATCCCAAGAAACCATGCTTCAACATCATCTTCCCTTTCTTTTTCACCATCTAAGGAAGGTGGCTTGGGCTTCCTCAGCTCTCCTTGCAAACTATCTACCTCTTGTTTCCTTCTTTGGTGTCTGACAAGAGACACCTCTAGACTGCTTATGGGATCTTCTGATGAATAAAAATTTCCTTCTAAGTAAGGAGGTGAGTGGTGTCCATGCACTCTGCTAGCACTTTTGGAATAACCATCTCTTCTACGATCGTCCCTTATTTCATGGCACCTGCCTTCTTCCTATTGTCTTGAGTTTGATCCTTTCTTCGTTTGTCTTTGCAACTCATTTAATCTCTGAAACACTCAATAATTTATTTGTTTTTTCTCTCTCATCAGTCTCTCGTTTTCTTCTTTGTAGCTCTGCATTTCCATTTTTAGGCTTCTTACCATCTCTATTAACGCTTCTTACTCTCCTTTTTCCTTGCATCCATTGGACTCTGTCTCTGCATTACCAACTTTGGTATTCTGTCCTTTGGCCTCCTTATCATGACCGAGGGCTCCCTCACCTTCTTCCATTTCCTCAATACACATCGTGAGTTTCTATGATTAAGCCCTTAATTCTGCAAAATATGCAAGCCACCATTTTGTTAGAACTATGGATATGATACAAAAAATTTCCAAACCATGCTACATGTCTCTTTCTCTCTTTTTTGTTCATGGAGCTCATATCCCCATTCTTCGAAAATAACAGTGTCCTATTATCCTTGGCCAACACATAATTTCATTATGCATAGTCGATTCCTTCAAACCACCCTCCCAGAAGACCACGACTAGAAAATGTGACTAAATCCTTCCTTATCACTTTTATGTCTTGACGAAAACCAATTCGTCCCTTATCCCTCCTTCCCTCAGCTCTCAATCTTGATATTACCACGACCATGACCCTGTGCTTAGCTGAAAAAGTGCTTGTGCAGAGCTTCAGGACTTTGGACTTTCAGCCAAGATCGTATCAATGGTCCTCGTCCTCTTTCATGATCAATGGTCGTGATCCACTTTGGGACTCCGCGCTTCAGAAGCCTCAACTTTCCTCACTTGCCTCCTCATGGAACACATCTACCTGGATTTCATGATCTGTCGACGAGTTTCCTCCCATAGATTAGCAGTTGTGAATCACTTCGTCTCTTCAAGCTTCGAAAGTTTCAAACTCTTCTCCTGCACCTTCTCTCAGAGTGCTTTCACCCAAAGTCGACGATCCATCGAAATGCGTCTTCTGGAATCAATGGTCGATGAGTACTCTGGCCTTCGGGATTTTTTAACCCAATGTAACCTATGACATCTTTCCCCACTAGAGTTCCTAGTCTCTGGACTACACGATCTATCGCCACATGGAGAAATACTAGAAGCAAACACATGGCCCAATTGAGTGGGTGACACATGTCATGCTTTAACTGACATTTCAATCATCCTCATGCTCAAAACTTACTAATATGTGGAGCACATCCCATGTGTCCACGTCATCCCAAATGATGTCTGCAAGCCACATCACTTCAGAAATTCTAGGGTTGACATCACCTCCTGGTGACATCATCATACTCCACCACTTTAGCTCTTCAGGCTTTGGGACTTCGAGAGTTTCTACACTGGCACACTTCCAATTCTCCCAAACTTTGAATTCCCTAACTCACCAATTTGTCACCATGTGTCCTCCTGGATTGGATGGCTAAGTTTCACTTCAGCTCTCCGAGCTTCAGGAATTTTAAACCTCAACTGAAATCCTTTGATTTCTCTTTCCCTAAGTTCTTTCACCCGGAGCACACGATCGATTGACACGTATCTTCCTATGGATTGACGATTGAGGCTTACTTCGAGCCTCTACTCGGAGTCCACAACTTTGCACCACATCTCTTCTGGATCAAATGACCCAGATTCACCCCGGTCGATCTGACACTTGTGATTTACTCCGGCTCTCTGGGCTTTGAGAGTATCAAATATCAACATCAAACCTCTCAAATGGATTTCTTCAGAGTTACTGATCTGTTGAAACGTACCTCTTGGTGATCGACGTTCAAGATCCACTTCGGCTATACGAAGTTTCGATGTTCGAGCCCTAACACATCATATCACTACATGCCTTTTAAATTCTGGGGGCATGCATTGATGGTTAGGAGTAACCCACTTTTCTCCCCACAATTCTCCTGATGTTGACACGTAAACACTCGGTGAAACCATGGTTTGGATTGCAGGAGCACCTTGGGAAATCATCTCTCATGCAACTTGCTTCTCGGCAATGTCTCTTGTTTGTTTATATCTATGTCCCATGGGATCCGATGGCTGAGACCTTAACCCTTTATTTATTTACATCGGATGACCCTTGTTCACCTTCCCTCTGATCCAACGATCCCAAATCTCTCCTGATCCTATGGTGGTGATCACTCCTAAATTCGAAGGGACATTCACGATCCTTCGAACCCCTTACAATGGGTCTCTGACATTCTGTCTCCTGCATATATTATGCAATGCCATTCCTCCTACACTTTTCAACTCCATGGTCAGAGTTTGATCTCGACCCTAAGGCTCTGACCAAAATACTCGGCCCATACCGGCTATTGTTTCAACCAGAATCTCTAATACCATTCTGTAACATCCCCCAGCCACCCGTAGGCTTGGGGATGCTACCTTCAAGCCCTCCCTTGGACTTCTTTCTCTTATCGATACCTTTTTAAAAGTTAAGGTTGCATAAAGGAAAAGACTTTAACGAAATGCACAACAATATCCAACAAGCATGCATAGTCTAAGGATTCAATTAAATGATAATTAAATATACAATGGAAATACATTCATATGCATGTAAATAATAAAAAAATAGAGAGCACTTATATTTAATAAAGATGACACCAACTGGTTGTATACCAAGGACGTTCCACCCAACCATTGACACCACTACTTCAAATCTCAACAACAATGTCACCCCCGAGCTAGGGATATGAGTCTACAAGGATGGTTTTAGAGTGTACTTGGGTTCCCAAACTAGTCAACTCTCAATCCCTCATAGGTTTCCCAGCAACCACAAGAATCCAAGTACCCAACTCTCTTCTACCCATCTTGCACCACCTGAGATAATGACAGTCCTTATCCTTATTCAGGATCCAATGCTGGAACTCTCAATACTTGTCATTGTGAGAAAAATAGGGCATAGGAAAACTCATCTCAGACAGGTGGGACTCAGGTCACAACTGGGTCACACTAGCTACCACTACAACCAACTATATCGTGGGTAATTCTTCAGTAGTTCGGCTCCCTTTCCCAAGCCAAGATGTGGGTGAGGATGGATTAGTGAATGAATGGGTAAGGGGGTGCATGAAAGTGTGTGAGGGAATTGAAGGAGCGTATAGGGAATCAGTGAAAAATCCATTAGTCGAACCCCATCGACCAATGACCAACAACCAACACAAAAAACCCCAACAACCAACCAACACCAAAAACCCCACAATCAGACCAAGGACGAGTTTAAGTAACTTCGTGGGGAAATCAAGAACCTCCTAGCCTTGTTCATCTAACAACAAACAATGTGTTTATTATTAATAATGATCGAAACATTACATGTCTTGGGCATACTATCCCTTTAGTAATTTTTTGGGCACTCAGGCCTGTCAGCATTGTAACAATACATTATTTAAAATGCAGGGTTTAGAATCTTGGGGTGTTACAAAGTCTTCCTTTTTATGCTTCTTGAGATTTTTCAACAATTCAACATTTCTCCAGTATACCAAAAATTAGATTCTTGACACTTATACTTTTTATCTTAGCTTGATGATAACTTGGGTTCTGAAAATATTTAGACTCTTTAATAGAATCAATCATCTTAGGGTACTAGGATTTGAGTTTTGGAAACTCAAAATTACATTGTTTACCTTCTCTTGATGTTAAATTTGGCTCTATCAATACTTAAAATCTTTGACAAACTCAAACTGTCTACAATCATCCCAAAGGTTTAGGCTTCGAGCTTTGGAAACTCATGTTTATTTTGTTTTAACTCAAGATTGATTTAAATTTCAAATCTCCTCCTTTTCCTTTAATGATGTTGACATAATTCAAATTTGAGTTTTCTCGATGGTCTTATACTTTCTATGATTGCATTATTGACTTGACATGAACTCCCCAAATTTTATATTTTTATAGTTGAAGTCATCATGG
>SNQJ01S0096202.1:61945-72982 GCA_010110895.2 Picea sitchensis
ATGACCACATTGACATGAGTTAGGGTTGTGATAGAGTCAAGTTAGGGTGATTGAGAGGTAGATTACCATGACATCTCATGCATATATAAATCATAATTTCTTAAGAAAAAGTAGATGTGATGTACCTTGATTTTGATGGAATTTCTAATTTGGAAGAAATTTACTTTGATGTGTGAAGACTTGCATCTTTCTTTTATGAATGTTGTGATCATTTCCATGAGGCTTGATTTTCTTTCGTAGGTGGCCCATGTGCTTGATTTGGTTGTAGATGTCAAATAAATATCTTCCTATAGTGATCTATAGGATGAGATCCTATAACGATCTTCTCCTATAGTAACATTTTTATCCTATAGATGATGGTAGCTTCACACTTCTATACTAGTGGTTATCTTTTCTAGGTGTTAACTGTTGTAGGTTTTGATGTGGTCCTCTCATGTAGATGCATGTAGCTTAACATTCATGTAGTGATCTTATCATGTATATACCTATATATTGATATTTTTGTAGTCCTCCTCTCTTGTAGATACCTATAGCTTGCAATTACTATAGTTTCATCTTCTAAAGATTCTTTTAGCTTCACATTCCTGTAGGTTCATCTCCTATAGATACCTATAGCTTGGAATTCTTGTAGTTTCATCTTTTGTAGATACATACAACTTGAAATTATTGTAGTTTAATCTTATGTAGATAACTATACATTCACATTCTGGTAGGTTCATCTCATGTAGATACCTATAGCTTGAAATTCATATAGTTCATCTTCTATAGATACTTTTAGTTACACATACATGCCGGAAATTGCATTGGAAAAAGTAAGTGTAGTTTCATGTAGGTATATCCATGACGTAAAAGTTGAATGCATAGATACGATATGTATGATTGAGGAATAAGGTGAATGTATGAGGGATAAAATTTATGTAGGGTCACTAAGTGTATCCATATGAAGGATGTAGATTGTGTATTGGATACATCTAATGAATGTAATGTTGGAGAGTTGAGAGTTTGAAAAAATGGAGTGAATGTAATGAAATAAGTGAAATTGCATTGGAAAAGGTATTTGTAGTATCATGTACATATATGCACAAGGTAAAAAGTGAATTAATAGATACAATATGTATGAGTGAGGAATAAGGTGAATGTATGAGGGATAATATTTATGTAGGGGCACTAAATGTATGCAAGTGAAGGATGTAGATTGTGTATTGGATACATCCAATGATCAATGGAATGTTGGAGCATTGAGTGTTTGAGAAAATGGAGTGAATGTAATGGAATGAGTGTAATTAAATTGGCATGATTAAATGGAACCATGAATGCATGAATGAGTGGATTGGTTTTTGTGAATCTCCATTCTATTTAAAATCAACGCATGGGAACTAGACAAATATATACTTTATTTTGTATCCCAATCCTTGTTTCTTGTTACTTTGTTTAGTTATCCTCGAAATGATGGTTGTATTCATACTACTTTCTTGGATATAGGTTGTTTTAGGATTCAACATGCCTCTTTGATAATTACTTTGGAGATATGAGAGCAATTTGGAACTTTTCAAAATACTATATTTTTCTTTTATGTTTGAGACGTAGTGTAATGTGCAAATTTGTTTCTTTGTAAACAACAATGATTCATTTGAATTTTAAATGAGAAGAACCATTCATAGTAGATTTATTGACATGGGTACTTAGTAAACTTGAACTATACTATATATACACTATCCATACTCTGGGCTCACTCAAAACATAGTAGGGTTTATTGATATTTTAAGGTTTCCTCCTTCATATTTTTGAATTGGAATTTGAATCTCCATCATCAATAATGTATGGAGATGAAATATAATGTTCGAAATCCATGTGCAACTTCATGATGGGATATTGACATGGAATTTTCATTTGTAGATTGAATTCCATACTCCATATCCTTATATTTTTATATCTTTGTAACTCTGAGAACTTTCCATCCATGAACTATATAACGAATGGATGCTTTAGGAGACAATGAGCACATTTTAAATTGATACTTGTTAGAAGGTATATGCATGGAGAATGAATTTTGTTATTGTGTTCAAGAAGGTTAATATATGTACATAATGTTACACTTTAATGTCCTTGTATCTAATTCTTGAGAATTTTTCTTTCCCTTTTGTGTTGTAAGTCTTATATTGTATATTCATGGATTTTTAACTTGTTATTTTTTGTAGTCCTTTATGAAAGTGAATGACCATGGTAGGTCTTGACCTCTAAATTATTTATTTTTCTTGTCTTCCCCTACATACCATGGAATAATATAAAATGATAAATGCATAATGATGATGATCTATTGAGCTTAAATGTCGTCTACTTGAATATTTGACATATCAATGTCTTCTGTATATTCTAATTGCAAGCCTAGATCTTGACAGCCAATGCCATGGTAATATTTACAACATGGTGAGTACATATTGAATTCCAAACTTGGTTCAAGAGATCGATTGCAAAAAAATATTTCCATGGTGAGATTGTTTTATAAAATATTTTAATCACCTAGAATTAGGTGAAAATAATTAAACAAAATAAAATATTTTAATCACCTAGAATTAGATGAAAATATAATAAATAAAGTTCAATTTTAATTTCCTATTTCCTATCAATATTACATCAATAACAAATCTCAATTATTTCATGGAATTTTATTTAAACCCTCCCATATCGTCAATGCATTCACCTAGTTTAACCATGTAAAATTATTTAAACATGGAGCATGTCGACGATTATGTAGGGATGTCATGAATTCTTGACTCATGAAACCCTCACATACCATCAAGGCATGTGTCTCGTCTAACCATGCCAAATTTTGACCTAATTCACAATCTCTAATCCATTGACCTTTAAATACTTAATCCCTAATCCCTAAACCATTAATCCCTCAACCTTAGTTAAAAACTAATCCATTAACAAAAAATCCCTAAATCCCCTAAGCCCCAAGCCATCGACCCTTAAACACTTTAGCACTAATCCCTAATCTCCTTAATCTGTAATTCCCTATTCCCTAAGAAATTAAACATTGATCCCCTAGCCCATAATCCCTAATCCATTAACCATTAAACTACCTAACCCATAAGTGCCAAATACATTATCTCTTAATTCTTAATCCCTTAAACCCTAATACCTATTTCTCTTAACCCTTAAACACCTCAACTAATTAAATATTTAGGCTAATATAGATACATCTGGTGCTAAATATGGAACTACTTCTAGTACAATTTTATTATTTAATGAGGTTCAATATGACCCTTGGCCTTCCACCTTCCCCTGTGACCTTTCTCCTTCCAACATTTGTCTTGTTCCCTTTGTAATGATGAGTAACAAAGACAGTGGTTACACTTTTAATTTTTTCCTCTAGCATGGGTAGGCCATAATGGATTTCTGCTATAGTGCCTCTCACCCTCCATAATGACTAGTTTGGACATCGAAACATCTTGGTTGTCCAATTTTCATAATCAATCATCATGGGGTTCATGCTTCCTCTTCATCCATTTGATTCATATTCCTTTCATTGCTTCCTTCTTCTATGAAAATTGATGTTGTCCTTAATTCTCTATTCATGTCCTTGGATGTAGATCACATTGTAAGGATATTGAGTGCATCCTCATCTAAGAATCAATACCTCACACTGTATATCATATATCACATACCATCAAGGCATGTGTATCATCTAACCATGACAAATTTTGACGTAAACCCTAACCCCTAATCCATTGACCCTTAAAGCCTAGTTAAGCCCTAATACCAAAACCCTTAAGCCCTCAACCTTAGTTAATCACTAATCCCTTACCAAAAAATCCCTAAATCCCCTAACCCCTAAGCCATTCACCCTTAAATATTAGCTAAGCCCTAATCCCTAAACCCTTAAGCTGTGAACCTTAGTTAATCACTAGTCCCTTACCACAAAAGCCCTAAATCCCCTAACCCCCAATCCATCGACCCTTAAACACTTAAAAACTAATCCCTAATCCCCTTAATCCATAAACCCCTATTCCCTAAGAACTTAAACATTAATCCCCTTTCCCATAATCCCTAATCCATTAACCATTAAACTACCTAACCCATAAGCACCAAATCCCTTATCTCTTGAATCTTAATTCCTTAAACCCTAATCCCTAATTCTCTTACCACTTAATCCTGGTACCCAAATCCCTAAATCCCATAATACTCAAAGCCCCTATCCACTTAAACCCCAATATCTCAATTAATTAACTATTTAGGAACATCCAATGCTAAACCCCATTTACTGCTCACTGTGCAACAATGATGGATGACATTGGTGATGTGTTTCGAATTTGTTAATCCATGAAATTTTAAGAGAGTTTCGACAAGAATTCCATAGATGTGAATGACAAATGATGACAATGAGACTGCATGATGAAATTTTATGCAAACGTGGACAATCTCAAATATTGTGTGAGGACATCAGGTATCCTTGAGTCTTGAAACCCTCACATATTGTTAAGGCATGTTTCTATTCTAACCACATCAAATTTCAATTCATGTAGTAACAATTTGAAGAAATTCCAATGTTGGCCCCATTCATTGCTCATCGTGCAACATCAGTGGATGACATTGGTGATTGACGTGTTGGAAGAGGTACCATAAAATTTCAAGAGAGCTCCTAAAAATCCATAACTCCCCTAACCCCTGATCCATTGACACTTAAATCCTAGTTAAGCCCTAATCCATAAATAACCCTTAATCCATCAACCTTATTTAATCAATAATCCCTTAACACAAAATCCCTAAATCCCCTAACCCCTAAGCCATTGACCCTTAAACACTTCTCACTAATCCCTAATCCCTTAATCCATAAACCCCTAAGAACTAAGCACTTAAACATTAATTCCCTAGCCCATAATCCCTAATCCATTAACCATTAAACTACCTAACCTGTAAGTGCCAAATCCTTTAGCTCTTCACCCTTAATACCTTAAAACCTAACCCATAATCCATTAACCCTTAATCCTTGTACCCCAAATCCCTAAATAATAAAATCCCTTATCCACTTAACCCCCAACACCTTAATTAATTAACTATTTAGGCTAATCTGGATACATCTGACGCTAAATACAATGCTACTTTTGGTAAAATTTATGGTGCTAACTGGGGTGCTAAATTAGGTGCTAAATGGGGCGTAATTGTTGGTGCTAAATGGTGCACTATTTCTGGCACTAATTGGGGCGCAATTTTTGGAGCTAAATTGGGAGCAATTTTCATCACTAAATGTGGATCAATTTCTGACACTAAATGGGGAGAGATTTTTGGTGCTATTAACACCTAAATTTTGTGTTCAACGTAAAAAATGCTATGAATAGCTCCATCCTGATAAATAGTGTCAACTTGTTCAAAACACTGAAGAAAAATACACTAAAACCATCTTTGGAAGAAACAAAAGGAGCAAATCACAGGGATTAATTGTAGTGTTCCCATCCCACTATCTCTCACTTCCTCCCTCTATACTCCCCTTTCTCTCTCCTCTTCTTTCCCACCCCTCTCTCTCTCACTCAATTTCTCTCTCTTTTCCTCTCTCTCACTCTTTCCCTCTCCCCTCTCTCTATACGTCAATCTTGTTAAGATTTAAGCTATTATTATAGTTCTTTGCATTTCATTAGATAACAATAGCATAATATAGGATCACTGAGAAATACACAATCACAAGAGACACATCATTTATCCCGGGAAACCCTCATGGGGGAGAAAACCCAGCAAACTTCCTTATTATAGATAGCCAATATAATGCTAAGAGATAACTCAAGAAAATACATAAAGTCCTCTCCCAAGAATGTTTCTCTCTCTCTCTCTCTCTCTTCTCCAACTACAGCTCCCAAACTTGTCTCTCAATGAACAAGTGAGTGTGTGTCTAAGTGAGGTGCTAGCCTTCTTATTTATACAATTCTGGCACATGTGGAAGTGTCTCTTTACTGGCAGAGACAACATCTTCTTCTGGGTGGTTATAACCACATTTAATATATTTTGGGGCCTCTTTAATATATTCTAGGGCCGACTTCTTATTCTTCCTATTACAACTATACTTTAACCAATATGAAAAGGGGATTTGGTATTTTACAATAGCCGACATGATCGATCCGCAATAGGGGATTGATCTAATGAATAATACCACAATAATAATTAGAATACACTTTGCAGTTACATTATTTCAACAGTTCCCCTTAACAATAAGGGTATTCTACAACATCATTAGAAGAGAGAGAGGACAACATCATCAACAACATCAGGTGGGTGAGAGGATAACATCATCAATACCATCTTGGAACACTGATTGGCGTATCTATAAATCATTGAAATTTTTTCTCATCAGCAACATCGTCATTCTCAGTGGAATGAAATCATGATCTGTATCAATATGGATTAGAATAAAACTAATACATGATCATCACAGCACAAGGATGGTCACATCATCACAGCACAAGGTTGGCACACTACACAACAATTAAGCTGGAATCACAATGCTACACTGGCTTTATGTCACAACCATTAAGATGGAAGCATAGTGCTAGGTTGTCTTTACGTCACAACAATTAAGCTGGAATCATAATACTCAGATTGTTTTTCATCGCAACAATTAAGCTGGAAGCATAATACTCGGCTTTCTTTTAGTCACAACAATTAAGTTGAAAGCACAATACTCGACTTTCTTTTCGTCACAACAATTAAGCTAGAAGCATAATACTCAACTTGTTTTTTGTCACAACAATTAAGCTAGAAGCACAATACTCGGCTTGATTTTCGTCACAACAACTAAGATGGAAGCATGGTGCCAGACTGGATTTACATCACAACAATTAAGATGGAAGCACAGTGCTAGGCATATCTCAACACAACAACTAGATTGGCTTTATGTCATAGGGATTAAGCTGGAAGAACAACACTAGATATATCTCAACACAAAACTACTCCCCCTTTCGAGGGAGGTCCTTTCAGACTATACCAATCTTATCTCAAAAGTTCTCAAACTTTACACGAGATAGAGGCTTGGTCAACAAATCGGTAACCTGTTCATCTGTGCTAACATATTGGATCTTTATGGCTCCTCTCTGCACCATGTCATAGATGTAATGATATCGGATCTCTATGTGCTTTGACTTGTCATGAAATATAGGATTCTCTGTCATCTTTATGCATATCTAGTTGTCACATGGGATCATGGTTTCTTCCATCTCTAGGTCAAATAGACTGGTCAACAATTTTCGAAGCCATATAGCTTCGTAGTTGGCAAAACATGAAGCAATTTATTTTTCTTCTGTTGTACTGAGATCACTATTGGATTTCTTCCTACTTTTCCATGAGATCATGGATGATCCCAAACTAAAACAACATCCTAAAGTGCTCTTCCTGTGAGAGACACTTCCAACCCAATATGAATCAGTGTACCCACTTAGTGTGGAATCATGATCTCCATCATAACTGAGACCACAATCTAATGTACCCTTAAGGTACCTCATCACATGTTTTGCAGCAACTAGGTGAACAAGTCTAGGTTCTACCAGAAAATGACTCAATGTGTTCATGGAAAAATACATGGTTGGTCTGGTGTTTGTCAGGTGCATCAGCGATCCAATGATCTATCTATATGGCATGACATCAATCAACTCTGACAAAGTGTTGACCAGTAGCTTCAAATTCACTTCCATAGGTGTATTCATGGACTTGCACTCCAAGATGTCGAATCTCTTCAAGATTTCAACTGCATACTTCCATTGGTTAAGGAAGATTCTCTCTAGGCTCTGCCATACCTCAATACCTAAGAAATAATGCATTAGGCCAAGTTTTTTCATCTCAAATTCTGAGGAGCGATTCTTCTTACATTCGGTGATGATATTTTCTTCTCCAGTTAAGAATAAGTCATCCACATACAACAAAAAAATCACTGGCTCATCGTTCATAACCTTGAAGTAGAGGTTAGAATCTGTTTTACTCTTGGTAAAGCCCAAGCTCATCAAAAAACCATCTATCCTGCCATACCAAGCTCTAGGAGCTTGCTTTAATCCGTACAGAGCCTTGTTCAACTTCTAGACATGAGTCTTCCTGTCTTCAACTTAAAATCCTTGAGGTTTCTCTATATACACTTCTTCTTCAATGACACCATTTAGGAAAGACGCCTTTACGTCCATTTGGTGCAACTTCCATTGCATCTTAGCTACAAGCGCTATGATGGTTCTGATTGAAGTGTGTCTAGCGACAAGAGAGAATGTATCTTCATATTCAATGCCTTCCTTTTGAGAAACGCCACGAGGGAAAAATATTGCTTTATACTTCTCAATACTTCCATCAGTAGTGTCTTTTATTTTGAAGAGCCATTTGGAAGATACCACATCCTTACTCTTCAGTCTGGGAACTATTTCCATACATCATTCTTTATTATGGATTCGTATTCCTCTGTCATGGCATATGCCCATTATTTCTTCTGACTGGCTTCTTCAAAGCAAGCAAGCTCATTTTATAGGAGATCACACATAAAATCCATATAGATGGAGAATGGATTAGGTCTCTTCACCTGTCTCGTGGTTCCTTCGGGAACCCCATACTTCTCTACATATTGAATGCGCTCTCTAGCCCAAGATGGATTTCTCTTATGGGAGATATTCATCTGAGGAGGTTCTTGAAATTACACTATGTCATGATCTTCTAGAATTTCCTCATCAGGAGAAGTTACGACTTCCCTCACTGGTTTGCAGCTCTGGGAACATCCCTCACTGATTCTACAACTTTGGGAGCTACAGTTTCCTCTTCATATAATTCTTCAAGCTGGCATCTTCTCGATTTCTTGAGCACTGGATCTTCATCAAAGGTCACATCCCTATTGATCTCAATGTGATGGTGACCTGGTATATAAATATTGAATGCCTTGGAGACCTCACAGTATCCCACAAATATTACCTTCTTTCCTGAGGGTTCCATCTTGTTTCTCTTCTCTTTCAGAATATGTATAAATATTAAGCAGCCAAATATTTTGAGATGGCTTACCTCTAGCTTCTTTCCAGTGAACATCTATTCTAGGCTCTTGAACCCAAGTGCACTATGGGACAATCGGTTTTGCGCATATACGACTGGCATTGTTGCTTCTGCCCATAATCACATAGGAATATCTTGATCATGGATCATGGTCTTCACTGCTTTCATTATCATTCTGTTCTTTCTTTTTGCTACATCGTTTTGTTGAGGATTGTAGGGAGTGGTGAGCTCCCTCTTGATCCTAACATATTTGCAGAAGTTTACAAACTCTTTTGAGGTGTATTCTCCTCCATTATCTAACTTGAATATCTTGATATTTCTTTCGGAAACATTTTCTATCAAGGCTTTGAATTCCTTGAATTTACTAAACACTTCATATTTTGATTTCAAAAAGTACACCCAGGTCTTACGAGAATAATCATCAATAAACGATACATAGTATGCATACCCACTGATGGAGGATGATGGAATTGGGCCACACACATTTGAATGAATGAGTTATAGGACTCCTTCTGCTTTGTTTTCTCTCTTTAGAAAAGGGTTCTTGATGTTCTTCCCTTGTGCACATCCATTGCACATGCCTTCATGGTCAACCTTGAGTTCTGGTAGACCTGTGACTTCTTTGCATAGTATGGTAGCACCTTGTATTTGATGTCGGATAATATTCTATTCCAAAGTTCTCATGGATTCTCAATGGTGTGGGTCATGGCAGCTTCTGAGTGACCCTTTAGCTTATACAAGCCACCTTCTTATTTTCCAATGATGATTGCTTCTTTTATGGTTTCTCCTTTAGCCCACATAAGAAATTCTCCATCTTTAAAGGAAACTATGAATCCTTTATTTTATAAATATGATGTGGAGAGTAGGTTCTTTGTCAAACTTGGTACATAGAGTATGTCCTTCATATTCATTGAATTCCCTGAATTAAGTTTGTAGTTTGATTCTCCCACTCCCTTGATGGGATTTTGATAATCATATCCAAGTGTCACTTTCTGAGAAAACTTCTTTTCTAAAATGTAAGAGAGAATATGTCTTTGTCCTTTCATGTGCTTGGAGGAACCACTATTAATGAGCCAAGTGTCCTCTCCATGTGTTACCAATCCTGAGAGGGTTGAGATTAAGACATAGTCTTTAATTTGTCTCTTAACATATTTGCAAGTGGCTATTCATCTTCATCTGTATGGGAATGATGCCTATTATTTTTCCTCTTGTATTCTTCTCATATTGCTAGACAATATCTCACAATATGTCCCATCTTGTCACAATGATAGCATTGGACAGATGAGTAATCTCTTTCCTTTTGTTGTCCTTTCTTATGGAATCACTTTGGATGAGATTCTTTATGACTGTATTTGTTTTGGGGGTGAGACTCTTTATGAGTTTCTTTATGGAAGAAAGATTTATTTCTTCCTCCTTTGGTGTGAGTAGCTAGGGCTTGATCTTCATATATTTCTAGTAAAGCCTCTCGGTTAGCTACTCTTGTTTCTTCTTGAATGCATTCTTCCCATAGACTGCCAAACTTTAGTTTCTCCATTCTGGCACAAATTGTTTGGATGAATGCATCCCAAGGTCTTGTGAGACCATTTAGGGCCATCATTATAAGTTCATATTCATCTATAGCATCTATGATTGCTTCTAGTTGTTCTTTGAATTGGGATATTCTGGAGAAATATTCTTGGATTGATTCTCCTCTCTGCATCCTTGTATTCTTGAGCTAAGTTCTTAGATTCATCTTCCGGTTTATGTACTTTACTTCATATAGTCTGCTTAGGGAATCAAACATGTATTTCAATGTCTTCTTTGATGACACATAAGGGATAAAGTGATCTTTGATTGAATCTACAATGATTCTTTTGGCCCTGATCATGTCCTTTTGATGCTTTGTTTTTTCTGCAGCATTGTCGGGTTCCGACACTTCTTCTTTGACGAACATTTCTATGTAACGACCCTTAATCATAAATTATAATTAATTTAATAATGTAATCCTAAAAGATTAGCTAAACTATAATTATTTATTAAAATAACCTTAACTAATTA
>SNQJ01S0096203.1:2230-14059 GCA_010110895.2 Picea sitchensis
TTTCTTCTTGTGTTCCAACAATCCTGGGATTTGTGGTCAAATCCACTACAACTGTAGCATCTCATGCTTGACAGTGAACAACAATGTGTCCTACTTGATCACATCTCCAACACCTTATGGTGTTATGAGATCTTCCATTATTTATCCTTGCATAATATCTTCATTCCAAAGCTTTCTGACCATATTCATTACATGAATAACATTGACCATGAAAACCAATTTCATATCATTGCTTTGGTGTCCATCTTCTTTGAGGTGTAAGGATGGATTCTTGATGTATTTATTTCTTGGTTCTTTTGAAACTTCCCTTCCCTTGTGTAGGTAGTTGACTTGCAACATTGTCTTCATCCTTTACCTCCTGCTTCTTTGAGGTGCTTGCTTCAACATGTGTAGCTTCTCTCTTGTATCCAAGACCCGATTTATCATTTGGTGATCTTTGACTTTCCAAGATCTCATTTAAGATTTGTGAGCTATTCAAGAATTTGTTTGACTTCTCTACTTTCTTTCTAAGATCAACAACTTCATATTCTAACTTATGACATGACTATTCCTTTTCATTTATTTGATACTTCAATAGTTCCTCTACCCTTTTGGCTTTTCCAATTTGGGTCTTGAGATGGACAATAATTTCAATACTTTTGCTAATCTCATCATCTACCTTCTTATCTTCTTTTTCATTCTTTAGTATTGTGATCTCATCTTCCTTTTCTTCTAATTGAGTCTTATTACTCTCTTAGACTTGTTCTTTGAGTATTTCCTTTAACTTCAAGACATTGTGACTTTGACTCTTCTTAAGAAACCTTTTAGTGTTATCCGAAAGATAGCTATAGTCTATATAATAATGGTCATTGTTGTATTCATATAGATTGTTATAACCCTAAATTGATCCATACATGTATACTTTACATTTGGCCCTCTTACTTGCTATTTTTTTCAATCCATCACTGCGCAACTCTTCTTAAAAAAATTATTTTTGAAGATGTACGTGCCCTGCACCACTACTTCCCACGTACACATGCTTGATGCACCACTACAGCCTACGTACGTACGTTATATGCATCATTAAAACCCGTGTATACTCGCAAAAGTTGCAAGGAATTCGTTGAGATTACGGGCTATTAGGTAGTTTCCCAACTGTCCCACCTCCTATAGCTCGTAACCCAACCAAATAACCATCCTTTTGTCATATAAAAGGAGGTGTTGGGGTATCATTCCAAAGCCAAACATAAGAACAATGAAACTCTGCCCATTTCACATTCCCTCCTTGCCCCAAGAATTTGCAGCCACCTTGTGAGATTTGTACCAAAATTTCCCATTTTTTCCCTTTTCCTCCATCATAAGCCTATTCCATTCCCTAGAGAGAGGTTGAGAGGAGAAAGATACGTGGAAGCGTAGTTGGAGCTTGGTGAAGAGGAGCCTGGACTAGGTTCGAGGATCAATCATTGATCTTGTTGTAAGTAAACATTGTGATATCAATAAAAGGAATACTTTTTCTGTCCCGAAATATGATGTGTCTAATGTTTGAATTTTATTTATGATTTATTCTAACATCTAACCCATGATTTATATATGAGATGCATGTTTGTAGTTTCATGTTTATCTTTTTGTGAATGCAGTTTAGCCTTGGGAGGAGGCTTGTAGTCAATAGAGCTATCGAACGCGAGAAGATCGACACTGGACACAAAGTAAAAGGTAAAGTTACCCGATCTTTTCACTTTGTCTTTCATATATAAATTTGGGGTATGTTTGGGGTAGTTAGAAAAGTATGAGACTTTTAGATGGTTAGATCTTCCTACATGTTGAACTCTAGTGTAGTCCATAGGGGGGTTTTCCTGCTATATTAGAACCGACGACCATAGTGGGGAAGCCTATAGGGTTTAGGGTATATGTTTTGGGTGCTTAATTGGTTTTATTAACTTTTTTGAGTTTCTGCAAGTCTGTTGAGTCTTCAAGGGATTTTGGTTACCTGTTGGTTCCATACCAGTTCTCCCTGCCTTGTCAGTCAGTCAGTTTGTTTTCTTTTATGAGAAGTTGCAGAGGTGTACACGACCTGTAGTGGGTCTACACACGTACATACACGCCTTTCTCTATATACAACCCGTGTACATACGTAGGTTGCTTAAGTGTCAGTAGCGTTCCTGTGTCAGGAATTTTTTTCTTTGCGAGGAAGTCAACCTCTTCCCTGATTGAAGTAATACTTCTCAGGGTTTCTTGATTAAGTATAGTGTATCTTTTGTTACAGTTGTAGCCTGGGTTTGACGTTAGTTTGCTTATATTTTTAAATATTTCTTGTGTTTTCTTTTAAAGGGTTTTAGACGATTATGTGAGTCTTTTGATCAACCTGTTTGGTGTTTTCAATGACTCCCTACGATCCGCAGTGGGCCATAAGTCAATTTTTGGTCTTGTCTTGTTTTTTACTTTTTCCCCTTTCACTTTCTTTAAAGAAAAAGAAAAATAATTTATTTCAATTTTCTTGTTTGAAGCATAAACAAAAATAGAAAAAGAATTCATTTCTTAGTTTGGTTAAGTAGTTGGGTTGATTATTTTTCTTGTTAGGAAAAAGAGTTATTTTCTTAAGTTCTTTACTGATTGCTTAAAAATTAAGTAGCTCGTAGTCAAGCGAAATTTTTTAGTAAGCTTATTTATGTACAATCCTATTCTAACACTGAATGCTTGGTTTTAATCAATGTGAAATATCCAATATAACCATTCAAAAATTGGATATAATACCTTAACTCCTTCACTGTTTTTCACAAAACTCAAAACTAAATTTATTAAGGGTACTTGAGAGTAATTGCCAACCTGGTATTTACCACAAAGAGCTTGGTAAATATGAAAAACAAAATAAATGCTGGAAATGGATTGGGGCTGTGCAGTGATGAATTTATCCATATAAATAGCCATAGGATCAAGATAGACCTGACCCATTCCTTGATATTCAAATTCAACCAATTCAACCTCATGATTTGGTACTATATGTATGTTGTCTAGATCCTCAAAACATTTCTGATATGGATGCAAATGTTCTGATGGCCTTTGTAATGAGACTCCTCTTGAAAAAGATAATGAAGCTGACTATGTGATCATGTCAATATCATAACAACTTTTCATCCCATAGCTCGATGATGGAAAATGACTTTGACAACACAAGTCATCCAACACATCAGATATTGGATCCTGTAGAAATTGAGATGACTGTTGCATTGGTTCCACTGAAACTTCTTGATTTTCTGTGTGTTTATTCTTTAGCACATACTCAATATTCTTTTTCAAAAGATGAAATGAATTAAAGCTTAATGGTACAGAGTTATTTTGGATTAACTCATATTTTGTCTTAGGCTCTAAGATTTCATTTGGAGTTTGAAAATCAATGTAGGTCAAGGGATGCAATTCTAGGTTTAGAACAACCTCCATATCATCAATGGCATCTTCAACTAATTGACCAGAACATTCTCCCTCCCTACTATTGACAACTTGCTTACAATTTTATCTCAAAAATTGAAAAGAAGAGAAACATAAGGGCAAATATTTTTCCCTTATTCTGAAAGTTTTCTTCATTTTCTTCATTGCTGTCATGATTCTTGTGCAAAGGATGATTTTCATATCTGAGCTGTAACAGATCTTCTTCCTGCCAACGAAATGCTGCTGATTTATTTGAATATTCAACATCTATTTGAACCACATAATCATCATCATACTTATCATTCTTGGGTAGATTATCCAGGTAAGAATTTTCATCAAACATGCACATCATATCAACTAGTTGTTCCTCTCCAAGTTGAGATGTAGTTTCATCTTTGACTGTGTTATGAATTAAATACATGAAATGATCATTTTCCAATCCATGATACCAAGGGTGAGCTACAACGTGTTTGGTAAAAATGACCCTTTCTTTCTTTGTAATCAATGAGACATGATTCCTTTGAACAACAAGTTGTTCTCTTATGCTAATTCCATGTAAAAAAAATTCCATGATGCTGGCCAGAATATCTAGTTTAGCTTCTGAAGGTTTCAAATGCTCTAATATTTTCTTCCTTTCATCTGCCTTTAGGCTTGACCTTTTGATCATCAAATTGTCTTCCACACTAATTGCACTATTTTCTTTCCCTTAGTTGAATTTCCATATCTGGATCAAAAGCATCTGGGTAGTGTAAGATAGATAAACCAGGAGGTGGTCTTATATCAATAGGCATGGAATTGTAAACTTGATTAAATCTGGCTGAAAATTGTTGCACTGTTTCTCCTGGATGTCTTTTCAAGTGATTATATTTCTCCAAAATGAGGAAGGGATTCCTTTTGATCACCCATTGATCCAAGAAAATTTTCACAAATTGATTGAGGTCACTGATGCTTGCAGCTAGCATATCTTTATACCATTTCTTACCTCTACTTTGTAAGGATAAAGAAAAAATCCTAATACTAACATCACTCTTTTCCACCTCAAAAAGGTCAAGATAATTTTCAAAACCTTGATTGTGTTTTTCAGCAGATATAGCCACATTATCTGTCAAATCTAGGAAGATATTGGAAGTAATTGACAAGGAAATCATGGAGTAAGGGAGGTAAGACAAGAGGCTTGTATATATCTCAGATTTTTATAGGTTTACTAGTATGTACAAGGATTGTAATGCTAGGCTTAAACTCTTGATGCTCATTAAGTTGAACATGATTTTCATGAATTTTGGTATTATCATTTGGATTAGGATCATGAGAAGGGAAGAGGTAATTAAAAATAAAACCTGTCACATCTTAGATAAACTTCCAGCTTGTATACCTGATCTTTTCATATTGTCTTGTCATTGTTTCAGGTTCTTCCTCGAGTGGAGTCTTTGAACTGGAACTGATCTGGAGTTGATTGGAATCACCAGGAAGAAGATTCAACCTTCTTATGTCTGATCACTATCCACCATCAGTAATCCGATCTGGAACTTGATATGGTTTTCTGAGGAAGGTCCCCAATATGGTCACCATTCTGTTAATACCTTGTAATTTCCTAGGATGAGGAGAAAATCAGCAGGGGTAACCACAAAACCGCTTGGAGTCAAGGATGTATCCATCCAAGACTCAGAGAAGGATCTCTCTGTATGATCTAACTTTTTTGGAAATGGATATTAGGCTAGTTATGAGGATACATTTTTTTTTTTTAATTTTTGGGTTGGGATAGCAGAAGAGGACCATTGGGCAAAATGGAGTCAAGAGGTTAAGATGATTAGAATAATGAATAACAGATACAAACTGTAGCTAGGAAATGTAATCATGTCAGTGGATCCTTTGAGTTTGTGAGATGGGAAGGAAGAGTAGGTTAGGGTTCAATCCAAATGCAGGGAAAAGATTATCCGAATTCTACCTTCAAACTTGGAAGAAAACATAAATATTGCTTAAATCCTGGACAGGTTGCTTGAGACAATTACTGAAAATAATATTCTTATAAAGAATAAGAAAAGAAAACAATATCTTCAAAAATAATTTTTCATTTGTTCACACTTGAATTTTTAATTTTGTCACTAAAAACCGCAGAAACATAGTGACCATACAATAGAAACGTAACACCATTTCAAAAGGATGTTTGGACGCTTTCCAAGAGGAGATTTGGGATGAAATTGGTATGGTTGGAAATATGGATATGTCTGCGACACAATAGAGTCATCAAGAATTGAAAACCCTTTCTCCAAACCCCTGAAAATCTGACTTTAAGTAAAACTATCCAAAAGTGCAGCAACCCACCTGTAGCAACTGTATTTTGGGAATTTCTCTTGAATCATAACACCTGTGTATAAAATAAAGGAGGTTTTGTTCCTTTGTTTACTATTGACAAAAAACTCTTTCACTTTTGTCAAATTCATATTCATTTGGTCAGAAACTGATTTTGAAGAAAAATTGTCCCTATGTACAACAAATGACCACAAAACCCTAAAAATCATGCCAATCACCTCCTTATATTTAATCTCTGATGCTTGGTGTCTCTGGTTTCATTCCTCATGACCTTCTCCAAGTTCCCATGATAGAAAACCTTGTTCTGATAAGAGGGAAAAAGATAGGGTAAAATTTGGGAAAACAGAGGAAATGAGATTATGAATTTAATGATGACCCACTAACTCATGACATGATAAAAATGACCATGAATGGTAAAGACCATAAGAAGATGGAGGGATAAGTGAAATAAACTGAGCCAAGAAAGCTAGGTGTCTTCATCACAAGATAAATTCCAAATAGATAGTTGAAGAATCAAGTCACCTATAATTATAGGACCCTAACACACCCGACTATCGACTGTACCCGCCTAGTGACTGTTCACGAGCTGAAAACTTAGTTTCCTTTATTCTAGGGACTTACACAGGTGATTGCGGGGGTATACTATGGTACCTTGGGTAGACATTGGGTGACACTTGTAGAATATACCCGAAGGGTGCTTCTGTGTTTGAGTTGCACTTGCACCGATACGTTGCTCTAGTGTTGCCTGGCATAACTGTTCTTCCTACTAGATAGTGGTTTGGTTTATTTTCCTTTAGGAACTTTTAGTGTATGCTCTGTGCTCCCTAGTTTTCCATAGTGAGTTAGTCAGTCATTGTTTTGGGTCTCTGGCCTAAGGTGGTAGACCTCCCACTCTGCTAATCGTGAGGACTTTTCGGTCTTTCACTTAGAAATGTGGAGCCACCTCTTTATAGTCTTTGCTTTGATAACACTGGTTCACCAAAGTTAGTCTATGAGACTTTTACGAACTTGAATGATCCTGTAAGGGGAGAAACTGTGCACAAGATATTCATGGCTAAAGTTACTGACGATAACAACCAAGGAACCCCTTCGAAAGGGGATACTTGTGCTTTTCCTTTCTTTGGAAACGTTGGTGTCCCTTTGATGGCCACTTTGTACATTCTTGGGTTGAATGTGGGACTACTGGTTTGGTTGGGTACCATTCCAAATGTCCCGAATTCTCTTGACACTTCTCAGTTAATCAATTTATGTCATGGGAATCATGTTGATGTTCCTTCATCAACAAAGTCTTCTCCTCCTCCTTCCGCCTTCCCTGGTGAAAGTATAGTTACTAGTAAGCGGAAGTCTAAATGAAATAGAAAGAGGAAGAATAAGAAGAAGAAGTCACCAACCTATGCAATTCATGTTGGAGATAAGTCATCAACCTTTGCAAGCCATGTTGAAGACCAACACCCAACCTCTGCAAGTCATGATGGGGGCACAAGTCTAGTCACTACTAGTCATACTGGAAATAGGTTTATAGCCTTTGTGAGTCATGTTATCGACCCATCAACAACCTCTATAAGTCATGTTCGAGATGTGCAACCAACCACTGATATTCATTCTATGGGCATTGATCTTGTTGAGAAACCTAGAAGGATAGGACGTAAGCCTAAGTTCCCTTGTAAGCTTTGCAAGGGAGACCACCTTACTGATTTATGCCCTGGCCTTCCAGAGGGACGAAGATTGTGGTCCCTATCTGCAAGATCTTCTGATTTTGAGTCTTTTGAGGTTTCTTCATATTTTATTCAATGATTGGTTGAGAAAGTGGTCATGCTAATGTAGTCATTGGTTGATCCCATTCCTCTTTTCGGGGGTGAGGTTCCTTTAGAACATGTAGTCTCGCAGCTTATTCAGCCATTGGTTGAGAAAGTGGTCATGCCGATCCAGTCTTCGACTGATCCCACTCCTCTTTTGGGGGTTGAGATGCAATCATGTTTTCCTTCTTGAGACTTGGTCTCAGCAATTGATCCATTGATTTATCCAATGGGGGCTTGGGAGACCTTGCTTCCCCCTCTTGGTCCAAGTGATCTTGGGTCTCCTTCTGAGTCTAATCTTGTTGTTTGTAGATCCTCAAGCCCCTGTGCTTGTGATTCTTTGTTGGTATAATCTGCCAGTCCTAGCCAGAGCCTCCATCGTCATATGGAATATGGTCAGTTTATTTCACCCTTTGGGATTTTCGACCCTCATTTGTGTGATTTATTGGATTTTGAATTGCCTTCAGATGAGGCTATCCTTGAAGCCATGACTACAGTTTCTATACCATGGGAGGACTTACACCGTGGTTTGTGTTTTCTTCCCTTTTGGGATACTTTCTAGGTTGACTATCAAAGAGACTCTTGTTCTGTGCCTAGTAGTGGGCTCTACCTGAACCAGTTTCATACATGAGTCATAGACCCCTGGAGTCTTATTTAATCCCTTTTTAGACTCTCTAAACATGAAAATATTGCCGAGCTATCTTGTTGTCCTTCACGCTCACCAAAATCAAATTTGAAGGCATGTTTATCTGGCGGTAGTTTACCCCTTTTTTAGCCTAGATGGTCAATGTTATGAACAAAGGTATACTCTAGGAGCTTCGGTTCGCTAGAAGAGTATTTTGAAGTATAAGTTTAACCCTTTTTCGAGCCCGAGGGACTAAATTTATGAAAAAGGAACCCCCACGGAGTCCATAGTTAAGCTCTTTTCAGACTCCCTAAAATTGAAAATATCATCGAGTGACCTGGTTCTTTCACACTCGTTAAACTGGTCCAGAAGAAGATCTCCTATGGAGTCCATAGTTAAGCTCTTTCTAGACTCCTTAAAATTGAAAAGATCGTGGAGTGACCTTGTTCTTTCACACTTGTTAAATTGGTCCAGAAAAACATCTACTGGCATGAGTTTACCCCTTTTCTTGGCCTATAGATTAAGGAGGAAAAAGGTATACCTCAGGAGATTTGTCTCACTAGGAGAGTTCTCCTAAGTAAATTTTATACTTTTTCGGGCTAAGGACACGAAATCTAGAAAAATCCTGTGAGTCCATAGTTAAGCTCTTTTCAGACTCTTTAAAATTGAAAAGATTACCGAGTGATATTGTCTTTGTCACACTCGTTAAAATGGTTCTAAATAGACGTCTTTTTGGTGCAAGTTTACCCCTTTTTTGAACCGACTAGACTGTTTTCAAAAAAGGTACCCCAGTGAAGTCTTCTTTTACGTTTTTTCAGATTCTCTAAATGTGAAAAAATATTGAGCTTGCCTTCTCTAGGCTCGTTAAAATTACATTGAATGGGGTTTTCATTGTGTCTTATTAATCACATTTCCATCTCTGCATCTCTGGCCTAATGCCGGCTCCATGTTTCTCTCAACTTAACCTTTGAAGCATGCTTTATACGCAAGCCTTATAACACTTTTCCTCTGCGTCTTGACACCTTGACCCATGGAGGAATTTTTCCGAGTGTCCTTTTCCCACACAAGTCTCCTTGCTTTGAGCATTAGTGTGTTCCTTGCACTTGGAACTAGTATGCTTGAGACACTCGTTCCTCCTTTGTAACGTAACCTTATTTTATTCTTTTTCAAGCTCTTTAAAAATATTGAAAAAGACAAAAAAATAAAAAATACCCCAAAAAGAAGACGGGAAATATATTTTCTTTTTATGGAAGTACAATGAGTCTCCCTTGGACAAAGCACATCCTTCCATTTGTTCGTCAAGATTTGGGATCTAATATGACCTTAGGAAGTTGTTCTCTCTACATAGAGTTGTGTCCTCCTCCTTTTGGTTATTCTTCCAAACACATGGAGAGTTTGCGTTGCCTCCTGCATCATGAACTTATGTCAATGTCATGTTTCTTGAGTCTAATCATCTGTTGTGCTATTGTCCAAGGGAATTTTCACCCAACTTGAGTCAGCCTTTCTACAGTTTGTCTCTTAACCTCAGGCCCAACCATCCCAAAAGTCCAATCAAGTCCTTGTTCGAAATCAATGAAGTTCTCTTCTTGATCATTGAGATCCTATTTTATTTTCCTAACGAGTCGTCAAAGATCTCTGAGTAGTGAAGTAGTACACTCACATTAAACTCCTACCCAAGTTTTGAATATCTTGAAGTTTTTGCTCGAGTTCTAAAGGCCTCATCTCTAGCCATCAGGTGTCGTTGGCTTCTTGAAGATGGATACTATACATGTATATATTTGATTTTGAGATGTAGATTCATTGTGTATTTCTCATGGCTACACTTTATATATTTATATGACATGGATCTGCAATGTATTTGATTGGCAGCCATGATTTATTTCATCTCGAGCATGGGTATGCCTGCCTCAGATAGACAATTGTTATTTTTGTAGATGGCACCTCCCGAACTCTGGTCCCGAGCTCACTCTCTTCATACATTGGTGAAGATTTGTAATGTATTTCGGCCATCATATGCTCTTTTGAACTCACACATTAGGGGGCATATGTTATAACCCTAAATTTCTCCATACATACGTACCTGGAGTTTTCCCCTCTTACTTGCTATTTTTTCCAAGCCATCATTGAGAAACTCTTCTTAAAAACATTATTTTTGAAGATGTACATGCCCTGCACCACTACTTCCCATGTACACACGATTTCTGTACCACTACATCCCATGTATGTATGCTAGCTGCATCATTACAACCTGTGTATACTCACAAAATTTGCAAAAATAAAATGTTGCAAGGAATTTGTTGAGATTAAGGGCTATTGGGTAGTTTCCCAACCGTACCACCACCTATAGCCCATCACCCAACTGAATAACCATCATTTTCTCATATAAAAGGAGGTGTTGGGGTCTCATTCGAAAGCCAAGCATAAGAACAATGAAAATCTACATGTTTCACATCCCCTCCTTGCCCCAAGAATTCACATCCACCTTGTGAGATTTGTACCAGAATTTCCCATTTTTGCCTTTTTCCTCCATCATAAGCCTATTCCATTCCCTAGAGAGAGGTTTAGAGGAGAAAGATATGTGGAAGCACAATTGGAGCTTAGTGAAGAAGATCGCGGACCAGGTTCGAGGAGTAGTCACCGATCTTGTTGTAAGTAAACATTGTGATATCAATAAAAGGAATACTTTTTCTGCCTCGAAACATGATGTGTCTAATGTTTGCAATTTATTTATGCTTTATTCTAACATCTAACCCATGATTTATATATGAGATGCATGTTTTTAGTTTCTTGTTTATCTATTTGTGAATACATGTTAGCCTTGGGAGGAGGCTTGCAGTCAGCAGAGCTATTGAACATGAGAGGATCGACACTAGATGCGGAGTAAAAGGTAAAGTTACCTGATCTTTTCACTTTGTCTTTCATATATAAATTTGGGGTATGTTTGGGGTAGTTAGAAAAGTAGGAGACTTTTAGACGGTAGGATCTGCCTACATGTTGAACCCTAGTGTAGTCCATAGGGGGGTTTTCCCACTATAGCATAGACCCTCTTCAACTTTCTTTTAAAGTTTTGATAGTTCTTCTTCTATTCTTTCCATAGGATAACTACCATCAAACTCTACACAAACTATTTCTAGATTTTCTTCTTCACTTGTAGAGAAAAATTCAACATCATCACATTTTGAATTATTGCAAGCAAGGGTTTGTGGAGATTCTTTACCTTCATTTGAGATGTCTTCAAGATCTTTCTCTTTGCCAACATCATCACATGATTATTTGCCTTCATTTGAATTGTCTTCAAGATCTTCCTCTTTGCCAACATCATCACTTTTAGAAATAATGAAATCAAGATTTTTTGGAGATTCTTTACCTTCATTTGTCTTGATGGAGTTGTCTTCAATATCTTCCTTCTTTATTTGGTATGTCTCCTCTATCTTTAGCCATAGATCCTTGGAAGAAGTGCATTGTCCCATGCTCTCTTTGATAGGGCTTGAGAGTCTACTAAGAATGGTCTTGAGAGCCAATGCATCATTCTTCTTTTCTTCCCTTTGAGCTACAAACTTTGACTTGTTCTTTAAGGAATTTGATCCACCAATGGATGCCTTCCAAATACCCTCTCCCATTTCCTTCAAATGCACTCTCATTTCTATTCTCCAAGTAGAATAGTTTTACTCATGAAGGATTGGAACTTCACCATAC
>SNQJ01S0096203.1:17833-31603 GCA_010110895.2 Picea sitchensis
TGGAGGATCTCATGGATGGTTGAAATATTTCCTCCTTAAAATCCTTGAGAGATATTTCCTCTCTAAAATCCTTAAGAGATATTTTCTCCCTAAAAATATTTTAGATCCCTTTTTAGTGGATCTGATGAGTGATCCTCTCCATGATGGTTAAGCCTCCTAATCCTATATAATGAGGACTTTCCATGGAGAAGGGGGTGGAGATTTGAGGTATCAAACCTATGGTATTGGGAGAAATATTTATGATATCAAACTTATGATTTTGGGAGCTTTGTGAAAGGGATGGACGAGGACGACTTGGGGAAGCTGTTGCAAAAACATCTATATTCTGTAATAAGAGTTCTCATTAATATATTGCTTGGCCTATTTCATTCTAACCTATGTCTCTTTACATATTTTTTTATTATAGATGGATTTGATTGGATTGATATTATAGAGTAGAGTAGGATTTATTTGTCTTGTTGTTCATTGCATTGCAGGTGTCAAATAGTGCTAAGGAGCTCGGAGATCAAGCTGAAGTTGGAGTAGTGAGGACAAACATCGGAATAAGGTGCATTACACTTTCTTTCGTCTTCTTCTCTTTATGATTATTTAGTTAGATTCAAAGGAATGTTAGTGTCTATTTGCACTTTTCTATCTTGGTATAGGGGTCTAGAGTCGCTAATTTCTGTTATGGGAAAATCCCCCTGCGAACAGGGGGATTTGTAAATATTTGTAAAGTTTTTCGTCCATCATTCTCTCTTCTGACCTCACACTTTAGGGGGCATTCTATTACACATGAAATCCACACACCTAGGTACCTCGCCCTATGTGTCGTAAGTGTCATATAAGTGTCTCATACACCTCGACACCATGGAATAACCTATGTCACAATCCCTACTCGATGTGGAGGGATATTACTTGAAGGACAACATACCAAGTACACATGAATTATTATTAATATTCATGAAAAAGAAATTAATTAAGTGTGAGAATCCACCTCATATTTGGTTTCCTATATTTTAGGGAATGTGGAGGATATCATGTGTTGTTACCTAGGTATGCACCCCTTCCCTCTTCTATCTCTCACCCTATCCATCCATCAATGTTGAGATTTATTGTTGCTTGCTTAGCCCATTCCCCATTTTTTATTTTTCATGATCCCTGTCTGTCTTTGCATATTTGCACCATCGTTTTCTTTTCTTGAAAGAGGTCACATGTTCTGGTTTGAGTTTGGAATACTCGTCATCATATTTTCTACTAACGAAGCATAGAGCATGTCCATCGAGTCTTTTGTGTGTGCACATGAAATATCCATGTTTCACAAATCCATTGAAAGCTTAGTAAGATTCCGTAGAATCTAGTAGCCAATCAGAGCAGACCATGTCACATTCAAAATACATGCAAACATCAAGTTCACATGATCAATAGTGAATATCCAACGTTAATGCAATATTGACGACTCCCGTAGCATTCGAGGTTCCATAATGCGGAGAAAATACTTTTTGTCACGGAGTGCCTAACTCCCGCGCTAATCCCTATTGACGATGCCCCCATCCTTGAGATCAATGGTCCTCACAAGATTTCAGACCCCCCTGACCTTTCTACCTATAACGCTAAGGGGGGGGTTCAGAAAAGTGGTTTCCCCACCATGGGCCCTACCTACCCTGTCATCTCCTCACGATTTCAGACCCCCTTGACCTTTCTAGCTTTAATGGTAAAGGGGAGGGGGGGGTCTGAAGAAGTGGTTTCTCGGTTGCGGGCCCTACCTAATGTGGTGTATCCTCGAGATTTCAGACCCCCCCTCTTCAAACTACTTACCACCTACCCCCCCTTTGAATTCCTATAAGATTTTCTTCGGATATCGCCCCTCTCACTGCTCGCCATCTGTCCTCCACTCACTACTACCGCTCCTATCACTACATGACACATGTCCTCCACTCACACTCCCGTCAGCTCCTGCGTATCCCTCTCTCCTTTCATTACATTTCACATGTCTTCCAACACTTGATACCGTCCACCTTTTCACATCTAATCCTCCTCTCACCACACAACAACGATCAAAATTCATCCAAGATCACATATCGTGACCATATCGATGACCATGATTAATTTAGATGCCGCAACATGCTCGTGTGTTAAATTCCTCGAGTGGGCTTAAATCTAAACCATGGTATCATGGGGGAGCTACGTGGCATCTTAGAGGGGATTTTGGGCCCAAAAGTGGTGTGGACCCAAACCACCCTCGACAACTCTCGAAATCACGTGCTTATATGACGTTAGGTCACCACAACACCTCCACTCACCTCCACGTAATACAAATCCTCTCATGTCATCCCCTATTGGTCAATTTCCTCCACTTCCTCTTGCTCACAACCAATAACGTCTTCCCCAATGACCGATTGGTCAACAACAGTGAATTTGTTCAGGCACAGATGGAAGCTGACGGGTCAAAATGGAATGCGCTTAGCCACCAAAAGCTTTGTTACATACAGAGAGCATGGAGATCATCCCAGGTTGAGGATCATTAGTTCCAGAACACTTCAAAAGACTACCTCTTCCTTGAGCATATAATGAAAATATATGCATAGACAACCAGTTATCCTCGAGAGGCCACGAATAGCTCGTAGGCATGTCGTTAGTCGACACGAAACCATGTTCTGTCACTCCTAATTTTTTTGCCAATTATAGTTCATCCAGTGCATGCACCAATTCAGTCTCAGAGATAGTAGCAGTTTCAGTGGTCCAGTTCCAAAATTATTTAGGTTGAATTAATAAGTGGTCTTTTGTGTGTCATAAGAACCACTATTTTTTATTAAGTCTAGTGTGAAGTGCACATTGTTGTAATCCATGCAATGTTTTAGTTATGTTAATGGTTTTTTCTATAATTAGTTATCCATAGTTAGGTCCTAGTCCCATATGGATGAGAACGTTTGCAACTCTGTTAATTATGCAGTCTTTGTATGTTTTAGGGGTTGGGAGTTTTCGAAAGGAAAGTAGAGGCAAAAGAAGGATTAGACCTTCTTAGCTAACTGCAAAGTTTTATACTTAGTGAATATATGTTGATGAGAGTTGTGTTTCTTAGTCAAATCTTTATGTGTTGATTCTTATCTTGAATGCAAATTTTGTGATGTGTGCAATGTATATTTCCTTATTATTTCAACTATTGTTTTAGTTTATCTTTTTTTATTTATACAACCTGTTATACAACTATTGTTCAGTGAAAGATCCACTATTTTGCAACCTGTCGAATGATTTGCATCTAGATATTTGTCCAGGTCTTGAGATATTATCTTAAGTCTTAGTTTCCGTGCAACAAGTGGTTCATTGAATTGCTTGTTGTTGATGCTTGTGTGTGTTTTTTCATACCCTCAATTGTCATTTAATACCCATACCATTAGCAAAGGAGAACCTACTTTTACACTGTGTGTCCTACCCTGCCAGAGTATCATATTTGAAGACCTATCCTTAAGCTTACCAAAAATACTGACGTATTAAAGAATAATCATTCCAAACTGATAGGTGGCCTAGCTTTGCAGACAACTTTAACATTGATTATGCAGATATGTGGATGAGGTTTTTTTTACAGAGTCTATATGGGGAAGTCTGAAAGTGGTTCAGGGGTCTTCCTCCACCCCCCATTGCATATATTGAGGTGCTTGATGAAACTTTCATAAATAAATGGGAAGATAAGAGATATTACCTCTACTACATCACCGAGTTTGGTGCCCTAAAGAGAAATAATGGTGAATCTATTTTATATTTCACCAAAATATTCAATAAGATGTATGGTAGAATTCTAGATGAGATCAAACCAACTGAAGCCTCTGCCAAGATCACTTATTCCAATGCATTTGATGAAGAGTTCTACCTCCTACTAAGAGAGAGAAGATCAACCACACTACTATCCATGCAGGAAGAATTCATTGAGGTTGAATCTAATATTTGTCGTCAGACAAATTAAAGACCATATCTGATAAAGATAAGAAAAAAAAAGAGAGGATTCACATGCCTCCTCTAACTCAGCCACATCTGATCCAAAGCTTGATGAAATGACCAAACATTTGAAGGATTTGAATTCTGAAATAGCTAAGATGAAGTGGGAATCTAAACATCCAAACAAATCTTTTCAAGGGGCTGGTAATAGAAATCAATATCAGTTTAGAAGGCCTAATGATGCCCCTCAAATAATGCAGAGAGAAAGGAGAAATGCTGATGATCAAAGGGCAGTGCCTCCTTTTCAAAACAATCAGATTGAGGAGATGGATGCAAACAGTGATGTTGTGAATGATAATTATGTGCTTTTCAATGAAATAGATTACCATACCATCCATTTAACACAGCAAGAAGATGAGGTAGTACAACTATCAAATTGGTTTGACAATCAGACAGGGGAAGATGGAGCTATTCAAGGCCAACCCCAAAATAAATATGATTTGAGGATGAGAGCAGGGGCTCCAAAATCCACTACCTCTGATAAAAACAAACAAGTTGAAGTCCCTCCTAATACAAACCCAAGTAAAGGTATGTCATCTAAAATTCAACCACCTCCCTCATCTAAAGATGAAGCCCCTGAAATAAAGGAAGTTGATAGGCCACCAGCCTCTTTCAGCCTAGAACATGACTTTAGCAATATCAAGATCCCTATTCCTTTGACATAATTGATGAATAATGAACCTTTCAAAAAGTCTATCATGAAAGTTATACAACCAACTTCTCCTAGTGTATCCTCTAATGCAATAAGTTTTCAGGATGAAAACCCAACCATTATTGTGGGTCCACACATTGAGGATGGATTTGATGCTTCTCATCCATTCTATATATCTTTGAATGTTCATGATAAGATCCTGCACAACTATCTTATGGACTCAGGATCCTCTCACAATGTCATGCCCAAAGTTATTATGGAAGAGCTAGGCCTAGAGATCACCAAACCTTATCAGGACCTATACTCCTTTGATTCTAAGAAAGTAAAATGTCTCGGACTGATAACGGATATGGTGGTTTCTTTGGCACAATTACCCATGAAGAGTGTAGTGATGGACATTATGGTGGCTGAAATTTCCCCAAAGTTTGGTATGCTCTTATCCAAAACCTGGGATAAGAAGGTTGGGGGATCATTGCAAATGGACCTCACTTATTCCACCACCCAAGTGTTTTGAGGATAACATAGAAGGCTATACAGAGAGGTAATATTAGACTACATTGTCAGTGACCATCAAAACCCAAGCAGTCACCCAATTTATGTTGTTGAGGATGAGATTAGCTCATATGTATTTCATTTAAATGATGATGAACATGAAATATCAGTTAGCAAATGCAAATATCAGCCACTGATAGGTCAACAAAACAAAGTATGGAAGATGTATTTCAATGACTCTTCATCAAAGGAAGGATATGGTGTAGGTATACTCCTCATTTCCCCTACAAAAGAGGTAATCACACTCTCTTATAAGATGGAATTTGAAACTACTAATAATATAGATTAATATGAAGCTCTGGTACTGGGATTGAGGGCTGCCAAAGACATGGCCATTGACTGTCTAACAGTTTTTGGTGATTCTGAGCTGATCATCAATCAAGCAAGGAACATATATCAAGCTAAGAAATTGAGGCTCAAGAAATATAAGAAATATAAGAACATATATCAAGCTAAGAATTTTTTCTTTCATTCCCAGAGAACAAAATCAGAAGGCAGATTCTCTGGCCTTAGCTTCCATCACTTTCAGGCCTCCCATTGTCACAAATATTAAATATCAGGTAGAAATCAGACATAGAACCGTCATACTAGACAACATAAATCACTATAAAGTCTTTAGTGATGATCTAGAGATGCAAATATTTCTACACACCAATGATGAATTCTCCAATATCTCAATTGATCAAGAAAGTCAACAAGGTGAAAATGAAGAATTAGAAGATCAACAAGCATCTCATCTGCTGAAGACAATAGTTGGTCATGATATTGTGGAGCTGAAAACCAATCACATTCCAAGAGGACTAGTGCCATTGGAAGGGTTGTTTGACAGTAATGATGTTTACAAAGGAGTTTCCATGAAGAATCAAGAAGAAGAGATAATAGATTGCAATATTGGGACCACTGAGAATCCCAAGATCATCAAGCTGTCCAAAGCAATAGTTCCAGAACAAAAGGGCAGCTATGTCAATCTCATAAAAAAGTTTGCTGATATTTTTGCATGGTCCTATAAATATCTGAATACATTTAACACTGACATCATCCAACGTAAGATCGCTCTAAAGGCTGGCTCCAAGCCATTCAGAGAGACGATTCAGAAATTTAATCCCATGTTAATGTCCATAATTGAGAAAGAGATGAAAATAATGTTGGATGCCAAGATTATTGTACCATTGAGGTACTCAAACTTGGTGGCCAACCTAGTACCTATAAGGAAGAAAAATGGGGAGATATTCTTGTGCGTTGATTTCAGAAATATCAACAAGTGTTCTATGAAGGAAAATTACCCCGTCCCAAAGATGGACCATATTTTACAGAGGGTGGTAGTTGAAAAAATAATTTCCTTGTTAGATGGATACTTTGGTTATAACCAGATAGACGTTTGTGAAGAGGATAAAGAAAAGAACAACATTCACCACCCCATGGGGAACATTCATGTATGACAAGATGTCCTTTGTGTTGATGAATGCAGGGGCCACTTTTCAAAGGGCCATGGACATAGTTTTTTTTGGGGGAAAAGACAGATTTATGGTCATTTACTTGGATGACATAACCATTTTCTCCAAGTCAGATGAGAAACATTTGCATCATTTGGAGTAGGTTTCTAAGAAATGCAAGAGGTATGGAATATTCCTAAATCCTAGGAAGTCTCACTTTTCCATGCCAGAAGGAAAGATCATGGGCCACATCATATTAGCAAGAGGTATAAAAATTGATCAAAATAGGGTTTGTGCCATTCAAGAGATTAATATCCCCAGAAATAAAAAGGTTGTCCAATCTTTTATTGGTAAGATAAAATTCCTTAGAAATTTTGTGCCAAATTTTGTTGAAATTTTGAAGCCTATTACTAACATGTTGAAGAAATATGATGTGATAAAATGGTCACTAGGGGAAAAATCAGAATTCCAAAGGATCAAGAAGGCTTTAGTTGAATCCCCTATATTAGCCAGCCCCAACTACACCAAATATTTCTTCATCTTCTCCTTTGCTTCAGAGGAAACCATTGTTGATGTACTATTGCAGAAAAATGAAGAAGGGCATGAGCATCCAATAGCCTTTTTTAGTAGATCCCTCTGAGATGTTGAGATGAAGTATGATATAATAGAGAAGCATGCCTATGCACTGGTCAAAGCACTCCAATCCTTCAAGGTTTATGTGCTACAATCTAGCATAACAACCTTTGTTCCTAGCAGTAGTGTTAAAGAGATTGTGGTTCATCCAGAAAGTGAGGGAAAAAGAGGAAAATGGATTGTCAAAATGTTGGAGTACGAATTGCACATTAATACCACCAAGATGATCAAGGGGAAAGGACTAGAAAAATTTCTATCAGAATCAAATTGTAAGGTTCTATAATTGCACCAAATCTTCACCCAATTAGATGCACCCATCAGACAGCCTGGATGGGACAACTTATAGGTATTTGAAAACTACTCCTCTTCACCTTGGTATAAAATCATCATTTAGTTTTTGCAATATTTCGAATGTCCACCAGATGTGAATAATAAAATGGCCAGGTCTCTCAAGTTGAAGGCTATCAAATTTTGCATTTAAAACCAGAGCTTGTATTTGAGGGATCCTGTTGGCATCCTATTAAAATGCCTTGATGAAAATGAAGCCAAACAAGTCACAATAGAAATGCATAGAGGAGTATAGGGAGGGAACCGACATTGGAAGGCCACAACTCTCAAAATCCTAAGGGAAGGGTACTAATGGCCCACCCTTTTCTCTGATGTATTTGTTATTGTCAGGGCCTACACCAAGTGTCAAATATTTGCAGGAAAACAGAAGTTACTATCACTACCCCTAAAACTTATCACTACCAGTGATCCATTTCAGAAATGGGGGTTAGACTTCATAGGAGAGATAAATCCACCCTCCAGTGGACAACACAAGTGGATCCTCACTGCCAGCTATTACTTCACCAAGTGGATTGAGGTTGTGCCCACCATGAATGCCACTGAAAAAGTGATCATCAATTTCATGGAAACTAATATCTTTTCCAGATTTGGTTTCCCCAACAAGCTTGTAACAGACAATGCCCAAGCATTCAATTCCAAAGCCATGATTGACTTGTGTGGTAGTCATAACATTTACTTGACACATTCCACACCCTATTACCCTCAAGGAAATGGCATGGAAGAATCATCAAACAAGACTCTCATCAGGATCATTAAAACGTTGTTGACTGAAAACAAGAAATCCTGGGATTCTAAACTCAAATATGCTTTATGGGATGACAAAATCTGCACCAAGAATTCTTTGGGAACCTCACCATTTCATCTTGTTTATGGCATAGACGTTGTTTTTCCCACTCATCTTGGTATACCAGTCCTAAAATTCTTATAGGAAGAGATTGAAGAGCCCAATGACATCCAAAGGAGAATCTTCCAAATTTTAGAAGTTCAACAAAGAAGAGAAGCACTAGAGCATAGGAAAAAATCATATCAGAACAATATCAAGTCAATATTTGACAAGAAAACCAAGAAGGATATCTTTCAAACCAAGAAAACCTAGTATTAAGGTGGGATCCCAAAAGGGATGACAAGTCCAAGCATGGTAAATTTGACAACCTATGGTTTGGCCCCTTTAAGGTGGCTTAAGTTCTGGACAATAATACATTTATCTTGCACAACCTAAGCGATCTAGATATCTTTGGAGGCCTAGTAAATGGGTGCTTCCTGAAACACTATTTTGTAAATACTAAGGCATTGGTCTACAGTTCTCAGCATCTCACAAGGATGATCTATCCCCAGTGGAGCCAATGTTGTTACCTAGGTCTGCACCCCTGCCCTCTTCTATCTCTCACCCTATCCATCCATCAATGTTGATCTTTATTGTTTCTTGCTTAGCCCATTCCCCATTTTTTATTTTTCATGCCCCCTGTCTGTCTTTGCATATTTTCACCATCATTTTGTTTTCTTGAAATAGGTCATGTGTTATGGTTTGAGTTTGGAATACTCATCATCATATTTTCCACTAATGAAACATAGAGCAGGTCCACCGAGTCTTTTGTGTGTGCGTAGGAGATATCCATGTTCGAAAAATCCATTGAAAGCTCAATAAGATTCTGCAGAAGATAGAATCCAATCATAGAAAACCATGTCAGACTCAAAATACACACAAACATCAAGCTAACATGATCGACGGTGAAGATATGATGTTAATGCGAGATCAACGGTTCCCATGGCATTCGGGGTTCCATAACGTGGAGAAAATACTTTTTTTGCGGAGTGCCTAACTCCCGCGCTAATCCTTATAAGCGACACCCCCATCCTCCATATCAATGGTCCTCACATGATTTCAGACCCCCCTAACCTTTCTACCTTTAATGGTAAGGGGGGGGTCTAGAAAAGTGGTTTCCCCACCGAGGGCCCTACCTAACGTGGTGTCTCCTCATGATTTTGGCCCCACCCCTAACTTTCTACCTTTAATAGTAAGGGGGGTCCGAAAACGTGGTTTCCCCACCGTGGGCCCTACCTAACGCGACGTCTCCTCAGGATTTCAGATCTCCCATCTCCAAACTACTTACCGCCTACCCCACCTTCGAAATCTTGTCAGATTGCCTCCCAATACCACCCCTCTCACCACGCACCATCTATCCTCCACTCACTACTACCGCCCCTGTCACTACATGACACTTGTCCTCCACTCACACTCCCATCACCCCCGACGTATATCTCTTGCCTTTCATTACATTGCACCTGTCTTCCAATGCCTGATACCATCCACCTTTCCGCATCTAATCCTCCTCTCATCACTCGCCACCTATCAACCTTATTACCAAATCACATATCGTGACCATATCAATGTCCATGGTTCATTTGGACACCTCAACATGATCATGCATTAAATTCCTTGAGCGGGATGAAATCTAAACCATGGTGTCATGGGGGAGCTATGTGGCAGCTTAAAGGGGATTTCGGGCCCAAAAGTAGTGTGGACCCAAACCACCCTAGACAATTCCCGAAATCACGTGCTTATATGACGTCAGGTCACCACGTCACCTCCACTCACCTCCATGTAATACAAATCCGCTCATGTCATCCCCTATTAGTCAATTGCCTCCACGTCCTCCTGATCGCAACCAATAACGTCTTCCCCAATGACCTATTGGTTAACAAAAATGAAGTTTTTCAGGCACAAATGGCAGTTGATGGGTCAAAATGGAATGCACTTAGCCACCGAAATATTTGTTACAGACAAAGAGCATGGAGATCATCCCAAGTTGAGGATCATTAGTTCTGGAACACTTCATAATACTACATCTTCCTTGATCATATAATGAAAATATATGCATGGATAACTAGTTATCCTCCAGAGGCCTCAAATAGCTCACATGCATTCCATTACTCGACATGGAACCCGGTTTTGTCACTCCTAATTTTTTTTCCAATTAAAGTTCATCCAACACATGCATTAGTTCAGTCTTAGAGACAATAGCAGTTTCAGTTGCTCACTTCCATAATTATTTAGGTTGAATTAATAAGTGGTCTTCTGTGTGTGATAAGAACCACTCTTTTTTATTAATTCCAGTGTGAAGCACACATTGTTGTACTCCATGATTTTTTTTATTTAAGTTAATGATTTGTTCTTCAATTTGTTATCTGAATATAGGTATCAGTCCCAGATGGAAGCAAACCTTTGCAACTCTGTTAAATATGCAGTCTTTTTTATGTTTTAGGGGTTGGGAGTTTTCATATGGAAAGTAGAAGTAGGAGAAGGATTGGACCTACTTAGTTAACTGTAAATTTTCTACCTAGTGAATATATGTTGATGACAATTGTGTTTCTTACTCAAATATTTATGTGTTGATTCTTATCTTGAATGCAGATTTTGTGATGTATGCAAAGTACATTTCCTTATTCTTTCAACTATTGTTTTAATTTATCTTTTTTTGGTTATGCAACCTATTATACAACTATTGTTCAGTGAAATATCCACTATTTTGCAGCCTGTTGAATGATTTGCATCTAGATATTTGTCCAGGTCTTGAGATATTATCTTCAGCCTTAGTTTCTGCACAAGAAGTGGTTCATTGCATTGCTTGTTGTTGTTTTCTGTGTGTGTCTTTTCATACCCTCAATTGTCATTTAATACCCATACCATTAGAAAATGAGAACCTACTTTTACACTATGTGTCCTGCCCTGCCAAAGTACCATCTTTGAAAACATGTCCTTAAGCTTACCAACACAACTAACGCATTAAAGAATAATCATTCCAAACTGATAGGTGGCCTAGTTTTTCCCTTTAGCAGTCAGGTGTAGACCTTAGGACCAACATCATGGATGGGTGAAATATTTCCTCCTTAAAGTCCTTGAGAGATATTCCCTCCCTAAAATCCTTACGAGATATTTTATCCCTAAATATCATTCAGATCCCTTTTTAGTGTATTTGATTAGTGATCCTCTCCATGGTGGTTAAGCCTCCTAATCCTATATAATGAGGGATATTCATGGAGAAGGGGGTGGATATTTGAGGTATCAAACCTATGGTCTTGGGATAAATATTTAGGATATCAAAACTATGATTTTGGGAGCTTTGTGCAAGCGATGGACGAGGAGGGCCTGGGGAAGCTGTTGCAACTGCATCTACAGTCTGTAAGTATTTCTTTAAGAGTTCTCTTTAATATATTGCTTGGCCTATTTCCTTCTAACCTATGTCTCTTTACATATGGTTTTCTTATATATGAATTTGATTGGATTAATAGTATAGAATAGAGCAGGAGTTCTTTGTCTTTCTATCCATTGCATTGTAGGTGTCAAACAATGATAAGGAGCTCAGATATCAAGCTCAAGTTGGAGTGGTGAGGAAAAACATTAGAATAAGGTGCATCACACTTTATTCCTTCTCCTTATCTTTCTAATTAGTTAGTTATATTCAAAGGAATTTTAGTGTCCATTTTCACTTTTCTGTCTTCGTATAGGGGTTTAGATTTGCCAATTTCTGTTATGGGAAAATCCCCCTGTGGACAGGGGCATTTGTAAAGATTTGTAAAGTGTTTTGGCCATCATTCTCTCTTCTGACCTTACAGTTTAGGGGAATGTTGTTACACATGAAATTAACACACCTAGGTACCTCTCCCTACGTGTAGTAAGTCTCATATAAGTGTCTCATACGCCTCAACACCACAGAATAACCTATGTCACAATCCCTAGTCAATGTGGATGAGGGATATATTACATGAAGGCCAAAATACCAAGTACACATAAATTATCATTAATATTCATGAAAAATAAATTAATTAAGTGTGAGAATCCACCTCACATTTGGTTTCCTATTTTTTAGGGAAGGTGGAGGATCTCATGGATGGATGAAATATTTCCTCCTTAAAATACTTGAGAGATATTTCCTCCCTAAAATCCTTAAGAAATATTTTCTCCCTAAATATATTTTAGATCCCTTTTTAGTGGATCTTATGAGTGATCCTCTCCATGGTGGTTAAGCCTCCTAATCCTATATAATGAGGGATTTCCATGGAGAAGGGGGTGGAGATTTGAGGCATCAAACCTATGGTCTTGGGAGAAATATTTAGGATATCAAACCTATGATTTTGACAGCTTTATGAAAGGGATAGACGAGGAGGAATTGAGGAAGCTTTTTGTTAGGGTCCTAACCCACACATAGGTGGAGAAATATATTCAGATGTAATAAAGGTCAATATTAATAAGGCATTTCAATAAAATAGAATAAGGCAGATGTAAGAAGACCTAATAGAATATTTTGCTTCTAGAAGGATCTTCCTCTAGATGCTTCTCTAGATAGACATATTTAGTATAAATAAGGGTTGAGGGTATGAAAAACCTAGCTTGGATATTATTGTAACAGAGCGTTGCTCGACTGGAGGTTGCCCCCTCGAAGAGGCTCGTGAACATTGCTTTCTGAATCAAAGTGTTATTTTTGTTGATGTTCTTATATCATTTCTGTGTTATTATAGAGATTATGCTGGTTATATTACTGTTATCTTGCCATTTATAGCATTTTATTTATGTTCTGCATACTTTTTATATCTGGTATATTACAAGTGGTATCAGAGCACTTTCCTTGGTGGAAATTGTGGGAATTTTTTTTCCAGGGTAGAGATGTATTCTAGTGTCTTTAAGCCACAAAGATCTGTCATTATGTGCATAAACCCGCGGTTGAGGGATTCATACATGTAGGAAATACAAGTGGTTCTTAAGCGCACATCTGTTGGCCACCCATGTAACCCCTGTTGGTACCCCTTTGAGTGGTAGCGCATCAGACAACACCTGTGTACGGAATCGGCCTAGATTTCATGAAGCTCTCTTTAGATAAATCGATCGGCCACCTGATTGCTATAGTGCCACTGAGAAAAACACTCGGGAAGATACTCTCTAGTACCTGAATAGTCGGGTAGTATGACTAAGGGTACGGTCTATCCTCCTTAGTTAGTGCCCTGAGATATTGGGCCGAGTACTATTGTTGGACCCCACACGTATATTAGAGAGCTATAAAATAGGGCAAACCCTTGTCTGTAGAACCCTTGAATACCTAACCCTTGGGGGACATAAACATAAACAAATTAAAATAGACAAGATCTGTTGCTCTGCAACTGTGTTCGGGTTGCCAGATCACTACA
>SNQJ01S0096203.1:44749-63268 GCA_010110895.2 Picea sitchensis
TTTATCATGCTTAACATAATCAAAAGCAACTGAATGATAAGCAAAATTATACCTTGAACATTCACCTTTATCGCCTCTTTGAGGAGGTGAATTTGAAGAGTTACAAGCTCTCCTTTGAAGACCAACAACAGTTTTCTTGTCCTCATCACTGTCACAACTCTTTCGTTTCACACATTTGCATTCATCTTGAACACATACTTTTCATGCTAGAGGGGTTGAACTTGCAACAAAAGTTCTTGAACTTTCACCTTTATAGCCTTCTTGAGGAGGTGAACTTGAAACAAATTTTGTTCTTGGAACTTTTTCCCTTGTCTCCTCAACTTTGGAATATACTCCATATCTTTGTTCATATCCAAGACCACAATACTTGGGCCTCTCTTCAACAACAATAGGCTCAATAATTCCTTGTGCATGCTTGCCTAAACCTCTACCTTCATAGCCCATTTTTAACAATAACTGCGACCCTATTCCTCTTGTGTGATTTTCAAAAACACCAAAGCATTCATCTTGAGAGGAATTTGAAGATAAACTAACATTACATACCTCATGTTCATGCATGTACTTAGTAAGGGTTTCATTTTCCTCATGGAGTTGAGTTGAGTCTCCATCTCATGCAACTTTTCAAGAAGTTGGTCTTTCTCCTCCTTTATGGCCATCCACTGCTCTTCAAGAGCAATCCTCTCTTCTCTATCTTCCCACAACTCTTGTACCATATCTCTCATGGTTGCAAACTCCTTCAACATCTCTTTTGAAGCTTAGATAATGAAGATGTATGAGAATTGCCAATGTTTGAAGCTTCCTCCATCCTTGCAAGATATCAAACTTCAACACAAAACTTGCACAAATACCAACAGCTAAAACCCTAGCTATTAATGGCAATCACATGAGAAAAACAAACTAAGCTCTGATACCACCTGATCTGAAAATAGTGGGCTGACTTGTTATGCTAAGCAAGCACCCTCTACTTCATTAAAATAAATTTTACAGGACCTTGCTCAATGTGTTAAAATATGCAAGATAGATTATGTGCCAAGTTTATGCTTCTTTTAAATGTTTATGTGTGAGGTCTTTGCAAGATTAAATATGTTGTTTTCATAAAATACAACAACAAAATAACTTACAACAAATAATAATATGAAACACTCACAACAAAATTAACATGATGAGAGTTCACCCTCCTACGGGCTACATCTCCTTGAGCTTCCATCAATGGACTTGGCTCTTTGGTGGATTTGTCAAAGATTCTTTTACAATGAGGTCTTTGCAAGATTAAATATGTTGTTTTCATAAATACAACAACAAAAATAACTTGCAACAAATAATAACCAGCAAACACTCACAACAAGAACA
The DNA here is from genome assembly GCA_010110895.2 of Picea sitchensis. Classification (NCBI taxonomy): domain Eukaryota; kingdom Viridiplantae; phylum Streptophyta; class Pinopsida; order Pinales; family Pinaceae; genus Picea; species Picea sitchensis. The sequence continues at coordinate 46,100 of SNQJ01S0096203.1, forward strand.
ACATGATAAAGGAGTTCACCCCTCTCTGGGCTACATCTCCTTGAGCTTCCATCAATGGACTTGGCTCTTTGAGATTAGTTTGTCAAAGATTCTTTTACAAGTTGCTGATCAACTCCAATGGATTTACTGACTGTACCATTGGGTTTAGAATACATAAAAACCCCCAAAATGACTAATAGAACTCTGAAAACGGATCATGGCTCATCCGAGCATGACCTCTTCTACATGTGGCCTTAAGCTTCCCTGAGCTTCCTTGTGGAAAAAAATATGTAAATGTCCTCAAATGGATTTGAAACCTATCCCAATGTGTTCAGAGCATAAAAATTAGCCAAAAATGACTATTCAGTCACAGAAAATAGACTTGGGCTCATCTGAGCATGACCTCAATCAATGAGGGCTTCAAGCTCCCTAGAGCTCTTTGAAACTTCAATGGTGAAAAAACCTACAAAAGAAGTCTTCAAATGGCTTTTAAAACAGTGCCAATGGATTCAGAACGTCCAAAAACCCCTTGCTGGCCTTTTTTGGCACGTCATTTGGCCAAAAAATAAAGAAGATAGGCCTCCTGCCATTATCTTCCTTCAAGCTTGATGTCTCTGGTTCGCCAAAATGCACCTCTATGTGGCCAACCTAGCACACACGCTCAAAATCACGCTAAAACCTAGCACCAGTGCGTAACCGAAAAGTGGGCAAAACTGTCGAACGATTAGGGCGTGCCCAGCCCCTAACAGCCAAGACCGTGGTCATAAGGGTCACCATGTGAGCTCGTGCTAGCGCAAAAGGGGCTCTGTTTCAAGGGTGAATGAATAAACAACAAGTGGCGGGCGTTGTAACCGTTCAAATCAAATCCAAACCCCGTGCACAAAGAGGCAAGGTCACATGCGATAACACATAAGACCGCGGGCTAACCGTTTTAAAATCCGAATTCGCGCGCATAACTCCATGTGTAGAACGGTCACATAGTAATATGTGTGCGACCAGGGGCTGGGGCTAAGCCCCAGCCTGGACCCCCACGCCAACCATACAACAATACAAATTTAAATAAATATTAAACCATTCATATAACAAGGAACACGGTGTGGTACATTGGCAGCGTGGACTTTGTAAATGCTATGCACGGCGGGGAGGTCCAGGGTTTGATCCCCACAAAATCCATAACTTTCAAACAAACAACCAAACCAATAACAGGGTGCCACATGGCATCCCACGACTGGGCCACGTGGCAGCAAACCACTTGCCAAAATGATGCCATGTGTCACAACAGGATTCGTCCAAAATTTGCCAATCAATGAATGGCACATCACCAACTGCCACCTCAGTGTATGGACATACCACGTCATCGTATGACCTCTGCCACATCATCATCCGTACGGACTGTACGGACTATATAGTCAGCATATTTTTTTTTGCCTATTTGATGATTCAAACAGATCATGATATCTCTCTCATCCGATGTCCGTTTGAACCCAAATGAGTTGTATTGGGTTCGTGACGATGAGGGCTATGCACCCGTTCATTTTGAGGCAATTCCGAGAAATTTGATTTTTTGAGCTAAATTTGACCCCTGGTCTAGATTTTGATCATTTTCATACAACAAAAGAGAGGAAAAAGAGGTACCATTCTTGTTACACATCAAAACTACTCACTTCAATAGTGTCGCAAGTGTCATCATTACAAGTGTTGTAAGTGTTGCATCTTGTCAGCAAGTGTCCCATCTTGATCACAAGTGTCGTAAACATCATACTGCCATCTTTTCTATGTCCTACCTCTAACAACATCATAAGGACACTTAAGACACCTCAAAGACTAGTTTTGAAGAGGAGAAATCAATTGACAAGGAGTGTGAGCCTTTTGCCATTGAAAAATCCACTCAAAAGTCAATTTTGGAAAGGAGTGCTCCCCTACATACTATCAGGGAGCGTTGGTGTTATGTTCCCTCTTCTAGGGGAGCGTTCCAATGCTCTGTGTCCCTTTTGAGGGATCAATGGCCTTTTTTGGGCGAAATTTGGTTTGTTGGAGGAAATCAAGGAAGAATCCCCTCAATCTCCAAAGTTAGTTGGATTCGAATATGAGTTCAAGGCATGATCTTAGGGAAGATACACAACTGAAGGAGAGAAATCCTCAACTTATCCCAAATATATCTCAAGTGGTTGGGTCTCTCCAAGATTATATAAGGAGGCCTTCTCATTGTGAAAGGTACATGAAAATATTGGAGGTATGAAGCCTATGATCTCATAGGCAACATACAGTAGATGGAGATTGAGAATTACACAAAACTTATGATCCCATAAGTGATATGCTATTGAAGCATAATCGATGTAGATTACTTGAGCAAAGGGATTGGACAAGGAGAGATGGAAGAAGTTGTTGCACCTTCATCAGAGGATTGTAAGTATTCTTCATTTGTTCTCATTAATATACATACATGCTTGGCCTGTTTCTTTCAAGTTTATGTTTGTTCCACATGAACGTGTCTTCAGTAGATAGATCTATATTTGAGCTAATCTTGGTAGAATAGGAAGCTTGTTGTATCCTTGTTTGTTCTACATGACCTATCGAGGAGCTTGGGATTGAAGCTCAACTTGGAATTTGCGAGGAAAAACGCCATTTAAAAAGGTACACTTTTCTTCTTCCTCTTCATTCATTAGCTTAATTAGATCTAAAAGGATGTCAGTGAACAATGATAACACCCTTTATGTCTTGGTTTTAGGGGTCTAGATACCAAGAGGGATTCCGCTTGTCCAAAGGAGGATTCATTTGTAATAGAAATTGGTGACTCCATTGGGGAAGAGCTCTAATTTTTGTTTCCTTTCCTAGATCTTGTTTTGGCCCTTTTCCCACTTCTTGACCTTCTCCATACTGTCTTTGATTGTTGGATCCATTTGATTGGCTCTTGATTTCATCACCTTCAAATTGATTAACTGAGTTTGCTTGATTCTTTGACTTTCTGGGCATTTTTTCTGAATTTTTAGAGGCTAGCGCCCCCCTACCCTTGTTATCAAATCGCTGGTGCTCCCTACTGGTCTTACACAGAGCGTTGGAATTCTCTGGTGCCCCTTACACTAGAGCACTACCCCTTTTCTGTGCAAAATCCTCTAGGGTTTCATTCTTTGAAGTTCAATTTTTTCTTTTGCACTTGCTGAGAGTCTTATCATCTCAGTACATCCTTGATTTGGCCTTCAACACTCTGCTTTCTAAGAATTGATCACATTTTTTTGGAATTTTGACATTTTTCTTCATTACCTAGAAGTCACTCTTTGTCTTTGTTGATTTAGAGTCAACTTACTGTTTTCTTCTCATTTATCTGACTGAGTGGAATCTTTTGTGAGGAAATTCGAAGGTCTATGCACCATTCCATTTGATCTTTGAGGTCATTTTCCCAAGCAATTAAGTTTTGAGTGGTTTCTCTATTCTCCCTATCTTTTCTTGGATTCTTATTCGCATTTTATTGTCTTCCTTGAATGCTTGCATTTAAAGTAGCATAATTGCATGTTTTTTGACATTTTGGGACATTATGCATCTAAAATGATAAATGTTTTCTCCTTCTTGTAGCATAGTTTTCCTCAAAATGAAAATATTTCATATTCATCTCTTTGCATAGATTTTGAGTCGTTCAAAACACCATATTGTCCACGCCATTTTCCTTTTGAGTAACAACAACTTTAAAAATCAAGCACTAAACTAAAATTGATTAGACATTTTTACATTTTCTGGTAGAAAAAATACATTAGATTAGTTGTAGGGCTTTGGAATAGGTGTGAAAGATAACTTTCCAAAGCTGCAAACAAACATAGTATCATGTGTTATGGAGCGGTGAAATCCAATTGTTGCATTTTGTCCTAGGAAGCCATTCTCACACAAGGGTCAATCACGAGGTCACATTGAGACTAGCAGAGTTAGTCACCTTGCTTTGTTGGTCTTTGTTTAGAGATTGCATGTATTATGGGGGTCACTTGAAGGTATACCCACAATTATTAGTGGAAGCCTTTCAAGTTGATTTCGGGATAGATACCCTTCTCTTGCATGTGGATCAGACCATCTATTGTTTCCCCAGGCATCATTGTTGTAGTTGGTAACCTTAGTGGCCTATCTCTTTTGGGTCTTTACACAAGGTGACTATGGAGGGGAAAGTCTTCACAGTACCTAGAATTGATGTTGGCCAGACTCACTCGGGCTCCTTGGACGATTTACCCATGATTATGTGTGGGAGCTTACACCAGGGTGTAAGTCCGTTAAGCAGGTCGTCAATGTAACTTTTCCATCCACTCTATCTCAACCTCTTCTTAATTTATTCTCACGACGTTGGATTTCATCACCAACTAGTGTGCTCATTGTGAGAAGGTTTTGTTTTCTTGCTTGCTTACTATATTTTTAGCGCGTGTTGTTTGTTTTCCCTAGAAGAATCTAGGTTGGATCTTTATTTTTATGGCATCAGTTCTCGGGATGACCAATGAAGGAACCCCTTTTCCAGGGGAACCCTTTGTTTTTCCTTCTTATGGAAACATTGGTCCTCCTTACATCACTACTTTGAGCCTTCCATATCTCACAATTGGGTTATTGGTATGGTTTTTTTCCACTACAGTGATCTCAAATGCAGGTGCTTCAGATGTAAGCACACCACCCACACATAAACCTCATGTCGACCTTTCACCTTCTTCATCAATCAGGTCTCCTTCCATTTCTCCTTCTTCACCTAGTGAAATCTCTAAAGTGAGTAGCCAGGTTGATAAGAAGAAGAATAAATGAAAAGAGAAGAAGAAGAACCAGAAAGGGACCAAACCTCAAACTACATCAAATGTTGGATCCAAACAACCAGCTATTGTTAATAGTACTGGGAGTGTTGATGAGGTCAACAATATTAAAATGAAGAATCTGAAACCCAAATTGCCTTGTAGTATTTCTAAGGGTGACCACTTTCTAAGGGATTTCCCTCGTATTCCCAAGGTCTTATAAGTGTGGTCCTCCACATCATCAGCCTCTGCTGGTCATGCCGGTGATACCCCATCAACTAGTGATGTTAAGGTTGGTAAGAAGAAGACAACTATCAAATTTCCTTGTATGTTATGCAATGGTGATCATTATTCTCACCTTTGTCCTCGTATGGATGAGGCTTCTTCTCTTTTGGCAAAGCTTCAACTTCCAGCTGGTTATCATAGAATTTCCCCCAACCCATCATTAGTTGATGGAATGGTCAATCTAGTTCCATATCCGGTCAATCCGGTTGATCCAGTGGTCAATCTTGTTTCATCCTCGATTGAACCACTAACCAAAGTAGCTGATCCAGTTCCATCATCGGTCAGCCTGAATATTCATCTACAGAATGAACCCAAAGTGACTGATCCAGTTCCATCATTGGTCAAGCCCACTCTTCATATACAGAGTGAACCCAAAGTGACTGATCTAGTTCCTTCCTCAGTCAGTCCCACCCTTCATCCGAAGAGTGTCAAAGTGGTCGATCTGATTCCACCATTGATCGATCCTACTCTCCCACTAGAGAGTAAACCCGATTCTTACCATGTTTTTCTCGTTGAAACAGGATCTACCGTGTCGGGGGGCATTCCTCCTTCTTATGCAAAAACCCTTCCAAGTAATGAGGCTATCCTTTTTGATTAGGGTGTGCTAACTATACCTCGTCTTCCCTCTCACATGCCTTTCAATATTACAGTAAAAGTGTGTGGTCAGGACGTTCCTCATGCATTGATAGATGAAGATTCATCTGTTAGTATTTTGTACTCTATTTCTTGGAAAGATTTGTGTTATCCTCAACTTGTGCTAGTTACCCAGACTCTGTTCACTTTTAACAGAAGAGCCAGTCACCCTTTAGGGATCCTTCCTCAGTTTCCCATAACTTTGGGAGGGAAAACTGTCTTTATTGATGTTATGGTAGTCCAGGACCCCTTCGATTTAGATTTACTCCTTGGGCGAGATTATGTCTATGCCATGAAAGCTATTGTGTCCACTCTTTTTCATGTGATATATTTCCTGAACGATGGAATAATGGTGACTAATGATCAACTTTCATTTGTTGGCCCTGACTTGATCATCAACCCAATAACCTCCCTAATTGGGTCTTATATGGATTCGGTATCACCCCTGCCATAGGTCAATTATGTGGTGTTGTCTCCCATGACTTCAAATTATGATGATTTGGATCCAGTAGTTGACATGGTGATCTTTTCGGTAGGGCTATTGGAGCCTGATCTCCTTACCCCTATCACGACCCTCGACATGTGTTCCTTCCAGAGAATTGTTCTTCCATCTAGTGAAGATCTCTTGGAAGCCATGACCGGGTTTTGTCCCTTGACATGGTGTCCTTCCAGAGAGTTATCCTCTTGGAATCCATGATCAAGAAGAGGCCACGAGCATAATTTCTCTTCTCTGTGGCAAGCTCATTAAAAAATGAAATAGAGGTTACAAGCATCGTTTTCCTTTCTGTAGCAAGCTCGTTAAAAAATAAAACAGAGGCCATGAGCATAGTTTTTTCTTTTCTGTAGCAAGCTCATTAAAAAATGAAACAAAAATATGGGGATTGAACCCAAATCCTTGAGCATAGTTCTTTTCCTATGTTAAGCTCATTAAAAAATGAAGCAGTCACCTCTCTTGTCAGGTCGAATCTTTCACCAGATCTTGTAGATGTTGAGTTGAGTATTTCATTAGGTCTCATATTTGAACCTTCATTTCATCCACCCTTATCCTTTTTCTCCATCTAGTACAGAAATTGGTGACAACCTCAAAGTCAGTGAATGAATTGAAGCTTGGGGGGGCATGTCTCCAGCCTTTGATGATCATTCTGGAGTTAATCCACTAGCCTTTCAAGATGGGGGCATACCGAGCTTAGTATTTTTTCTTTCTCGCACTTGTAAAAACGTGAGAATGTAACCGAGTATACTTTTATCACTTTTTCAGACTCATAAAGTTTATACGAAAAAGGAACCCCTTGGATTCGTATTTAATCTCTTTTCAGACTCTCTAAACATGAAAATATTGTTGAGTGATCTTTCTTCCTTTCCCACTCATTAAAATGTTTGAAAGGTCATCTTTCGAGTGATAATTTATCTCTTTTTCGGGCTCACGAGACTAATATTACAAAAAAGGACCACATTGGAGCCGTCTTTAATTCATTTTCAGACTCTCTAAATATGAAAAACAACCGATTTTACCTTCTCTGGACTCGTTAAAACAATCATACATTGAAGGGCCCATATGGGATCGAACCCTTACTTCTTCCAGTTCGTTAAACAAAGAAAGAGGAACTTACCGAAGGTGAGTTATATCGAGCATGTTTTACCCTCCTCAAGCTCGTTAAACCAGAAAGAGGTACTCGTCTATCTGGATGGCGGGAAAAATGGAAAGAAGCAAGCCAAGTAGTTTTTTAGAAGTTTACTAGTGACCTTACAGTCTCCCTTGAACACACCATTTTATCTTTTCATGCATTTCAGTTTGTTGAACCTCTACATTGAACCAATCCTTTGAGTTTCCTTACTCCTTTGGGTCCCCTGATGTAAGTCACTGTATCCATTGCATTATCAAGTTTTGGTCCCCATCAAGTTTCTTCCATCATGCCTCAGTGTTCAAGGGAACTATCTTCCTCGAGATTCAGCCATAAAAAATATCCTATTTCAATACCTGTGTCAGTCCATGTTTGTTTGATCCACCAATTACATCTCTGTGTCTGTTTCATGTCGTTTATGGGGGATACATCAAGGCCCTCCTTCAACGAGTCTATTCCTGTCAACTTCACCACATTATCTAGGAGCTAGACTTAGAAACCAGTTAGTACTTTGGCACCTGCATGTCTCAATGGCAGGCCTCCTCACGTACGACAATAGGTTTACATCATTGACCTCTAATCAAATGATTACATGGATGTTTGAATTCATCTCATCTATTCACATTCACTGGAATGTACTAGGGTACCTTGGGAATCATTGACATCAATGGTGATTTTCCTTGCGCTTGTCAATGGTTTACATCATTGACCAGTAATCAAGTGGTTTCTACCATGTTCAACATCAGGACATCTATTCACATGGTTAGATTCATACTACATCGGGATTGGTAAGAAGACCCTGGGTTGAGTCATTCACTCGGATATATACTTTACCTAGGTTGTGACGGAGTTTCTCTTGAATATTGACACATATACTATCACATAGATCCACTTTGTATTAGTCCATGGCTATGTCTTGTCATCTCGTAGATCCAAAGTGTATTTTTCATGGCTACGATCAGTTAATGTCATGGAAGTATATATCCATGTTGTGTGTTTAGTGGCTATACCTTTTTTTCAATATAATTATGGATCTGCAGTGTATTCTATGGCGGCCATACCTGAAAAGTCTTTATCGCTCAAGCATATGTATGTCTGCCTTGGGTTTGAAACATGTCCTAATATTTGTTTGATGGTTGTGTGAAAAATTTTCTAGGTTCTCCGCATCCCTACCCTTCCTCTAAAATGTCTACAAAGTACTTCAATCATCATCATCTTCTAACTTTTCACTTTGGGGGGCAATCTGTTACACATCAAAATTAATCACTTCAATAGTGTCACAAGTGTCATCATTAAAAGTGTTGTAAGTGTCGCATCTTGTCTTCAAGTGTCGCATCTTGAACACAAGTGTCGCAAACATCAAACTTCCATATTTCTTATGTTGTGCCTCTAGCAACATCATAAGGAAACTTAAGACACCTCAAATACTAGTTTTGAAGAGGAGAAATCAATTGATAAGGAATACAAGCCTTTTGCCACTGAAAAAGACACTCAAAAGTCAAATTTGGAAAGGAGCGCTCCCCTACATACTATCAGGGTGCGCTGGAGCTCTGAACCCTCTTCCAGGGGAGAGTTCCAACACTTTGTGTCCCTTTTGAGGGAGCGCTGGCCTTTTTTGGGCGAAATTTGGTTTGTTGGAGGAAATCATGGAAGAATCCCCTCAATCTCTGAAGTTGGTTGGATTCGAATATGAGTTCAAGGCATGATCTTAGGGAAGATCCACAACTGAAGGAGAGGAATCCTCAACTTATCCCAAATATCTCTCAAGTGGTTGGGTCTCTCCAAGCTTATATAAGGAGGCCTTCTCATGGTGAAAGGTACATGAAAAGATTGGAGGTATGAAACCTATGATCTCATAGGAAACATATAGTAGATGGAGATTGAGAATTACACCAAACATATGATCCCATAAGTGAGATGCCATTGAAGCATAATCAGTGTAGATTAATTGAGAAAAGGGGTTGGACAAGGAGAGATGGAAGAATTTTATTCTCCTTCATCAGAGGATTGTAAGTATTCTTCATTTGTTCTCATTAATCCGAATATCCGAATAGCTTAGTTACCCAGTTTTGTTGCTTCAGGAAGGAAATTATTTGTTCTAGAAAATACATAATGCTCTGGTGATCTGTTATAATCTGGAAACATTTCCCCAATATATAAGGATGCTAGAAATCCACTGCATGCAAAATATCGAACATTTCCTTTTCATAGATTGATTTTCCCAAATGTCTTTCTAATTTTTTTTTTTGGTGAAGGCCAAAGGCCTACCCTATTCCATGAGGACATCCCCAATTCCTTTTCTGGAAGCATCATATTCCAAGAGAAAGGTCTTGGTGAAGTCTGGAAGAGCCAAGAATGGCATCATTCACATAGCCTCTTTCAAGGCATGGAAAGATTAATTAGCTACTACAGTCCAGTTGAAGGAATTTTGTTTAAGGATATTCATGAGAGGTGCTGCAATTTTTGTTAAAAAACTTGCGATAATAACCTCTTAAACCTATAAATCCATGCAAACTCTTAAGATTTTTAGAGAAAGTTCAATCTTGCATAGCTTCAATTTTCTTAGGATCCATCCTTACACCATCCTTTCCAACAATATGACCTAGATACTCCACTTCTGAAGCTCCAAATGAACATTTAGATTGTTTGAGGAAAATTTTGTGCTAAGAGAGGAGATGTAGAACTTGATCCACAAGAGAAGGATGGGTTGTCCAATTTTTCCTATAGATGAGAATATCATCAAAGAAAACTATGAAAAAATGATAGAGAAAAGGACGGAAGACACGATTCATGAGACTTTGGAAGGTTTATGGGGCATTACAAAGGCCAAAAGGAATGGACAAGAAATCATAGTGACCCTCATGAGTTCTAAATGAAGTCTTGGGAATATCTTCTTCTTTCATACAAATATGGTTGTAGCCAGATTGGAGATCAAATTTCATAAAGTATTGGGCACTACTCAATTCATCCAAGAGGTCATCAATGACAGGAATGGGAAACTTTTCTTTGATGGTGATTTTATTGAGGGCAAAAAATTTTGGACACATACGGAAAGTAACTTCTTTCTTGAGTAATATGACCATAGGAGAAGATTAGGGGCTGGTACTAGGACGAATAACACTTCCTTCAAGAAATTGTTGCATGATTTTCTCAATTTCATTCTTTTGGGAAAAGGGATGATGATAAGGGTGAACATTGGGAGGGAGACTTCTGAGGATAAGTGGAATGGAATAATCATTAACACCACGGGGAGGGGGAAGTCCCTCACAAGTGGAAAAAACATCTTGGTGTTTGGATATGAGACATTGGAGGTTAGGATGCAGAAAGGGTGTCTCAACTACTTGAATAGAATGTAGTTGGGAAATAATAACCGAATGACCTTTTTTGAAAATATTTTCCATGTGATGGGAATCAATGATCTCAGGGGAACCTGTTGTGATTCCTTGGAAGAGATATTGTTGTCAATCCTATTGGAATTGCATGGTTAATTCCCTAAAATATATGAGAATGGGGCCCAAAGTTCATAACTATTCAACACCTAGAACAATGTCACAACCACTCATATTGATGGAAAACATATGATATTTCAGGTGGTACTTCCGAATTTGAAGACGTACATTTTCACAACACTCACCACATTTCATGGAATTTCCATGAACTATCATGATTTGAAAATTGTTGACAAAACAAATATAGTAATTTTGATTTCCTCATAATGTGGCGGTGAATAAAATTATGGGTGCTTCCACTCTCAACAAGGATGATTAAATTCCTATGGTTAATACAACCAATGAGCTTGAGATTTTGAGTAGTAGAGAAGCCCACGAAGGCATGTAATGTAATCAATGGTTAAAATTATGGTGGTTCATCAAGCGAAGTAGTAACATTGGGAAGGGTTATCTCTTTAACAAGAGATATTGCAAATTCCTATTTAGAAAAATACTCTAAAATGACCATAAAAATCGTTTGTTCCTTACACTTGTGCCCAGGAAAATACTTTTCATCACACATATAGAAAAGACCTTTGAGTTTGTGTTCAACCGTTTCTTCCCTTGTTAAATTTTGTACCTTGAGAGGAGTGTCCCGAGGGGAAAGTGGGTTGGGTTTATGGAGGGGAACAAAAGTCAATTTTCTACTCTAGTCCAAAATGACATGTTGTTCCTCCTTGAAACACTTAGTTTCTTCCAACCAATTCGACAGGTGAGCCTTGATGACATGGGAATGAATTTCATCCTTGAGGCCACTGATAAATCATTCTCTGAAGAAAGCATATTCCATGCCCTCCTTTAGGAAATCCAAGTGCTCATAGGCAATGATAAAATCTTCTACTGTGCTAGATCGTTTCAACTTGGTCATACATGCTAAATGGTGGGTGTCTGTGTCAAAGTATTCATACAACTCAACAACAAAATGTGACCAAACAACATATCCTTGGCTTGCATTACAATGCCATTTCCATTATTTCCATCTTTCTAGATCAAATAGAGAATTCCATAATGAAGCTTGGTTAACTCATCAGTGATACCATGTAGGGAGAAAAAATGTTCCATTTGAGTAACCAAGCCTTGTGGTTCTAATCCATTAAATTTGTTGACATCAAATATGGGAAGACGTGGGTCACAAGGTAGGTAGTTGGAATGAAAGGGGAGAGGTTGATTGGAGTCAACACCTTTATTATAGAGAGTGGGGTCATAGGAGGAGGTAGCTTGGAATTTGGTCATGAATTGGTGGAGTGTAGAATGGACTAAATTAATTTGGCCACTTAGTTGGTCTTTGACTTCACCAATGGTGCTCTGGAGCTGGTATTAGATGATGTCTATTTTTTCATGAATGGCCATAATGTCCTTTTTTATTCTATCCTGAAGGGAAGCCATATCAGTACTCAGTTTTTGATTGGTTTATTTTTGGCGGGTGGGAACCATGATTGAAAGAGGGGTGGGTCCATGGGGTCAAAGAAAGAGTTGAAAACCATATGCATGACAATGATCATGGTGAAGAGGGAAATCATTGTTAGTAGGACAAAAAGAGGAATCACTATGATCATGAAAAAAAGAGGATGAAAAAAGGATGAAAAATGATAGGATCATTGCGATCGGGACGAAAAGAGGAATGCAATGGGCTAGGTCTCAAATAAGAGTGCATGAAGGCCCCATAATTTTTTTTCTCCTATGGAGTTATACTCCAATCTAAATAATACTGCAGTCTTGAAAGGCCCAAATTATTAACAGGAAAAAATGTATAGTAATTTCACAACTAGAATGCAGGAGGTAAAGTTGCATGAAAATAGATATTGTCTGGTCTGTTTATGTTTCCATCCCTAGGGTTAAGGTATTTAGGGTTTCTATAGAAAAGGGTTTTCCCTATGATATATATCTTTGATATACGTGTGGGGTCCAATGATATTACTCGGCCCAATATCTCATGTTACTAATTAAGGAGGCTAAACCATGTCCTTATCCATACTACTTGAATACCCAGGTACTAGATAGTATCTTCATAAGTGTTATTGTTGGTGGCACTATATAAGTAAAGCATTCGATTGGTTTATCTATGGATGGATTTAGGTGTTAGATAAATAGTATCATGGAGCAATAAAAATAAGACAAATGCGTAAATAAAACAGAGAAGATACACAATACAATAGAGACACATATATGTGTGGTTCAACCAGTGTGGGCTATGTCCACTGGAGAAATTGCCATGTCATTCCTTTTTATTATCCAAAAAATGAAGGGATACAACCTATAGCATACCAACTATAACTTCCTCTTCTTTCTCTCACAGTATCCTCTCTCAGAATACAATATTCACAATGATACACAGTTGCAATACAATTTCCCTCTTAAAACAATGTTTCCTTCTAGGGAAAATAACCCTAACATAAATTCTACCACCAGATATGCGACCTTACAATATACGTTTACAAAGAAAATTTTCCTTCAAGGGCTTCGCCCCTGAACCCCTGTCGGGGTCCCTCTTTCCCCCAGATCCCCCATTCGGGGGCATGAGCTCCCCAAACCCCGTAGGGGGGGAAATTACCCCTTGCAACCCTTCCGGGTGGAGGAGTGTACACTATTCCATGGTGTACAATATTCATGGGGTATAAACACAGCTTAAAACAAAGACCTATGAATTAGGAAGATAATCAGGCTCCACAACCAATAATCTCCCACTTGGAGACTAATCTCAACAAATCCACCATTGTTGTATCTGTTGGACTATGATCCTTCTTGGACCTGTAAAATTACTCATCTTCACCTTCATGCTTGAAGACCAATTGAAACTAAGCAGTAACTTAGTTTCTCCCTGGTTACTCTCTTTGTTAATATGTCTGCAGGATTCTGGTTAGTATGTATCTTTTCAAATTTCAAATGTCTATCTTCCAAGATGGATCGTATCAAATGGTACCTGAGATGTATATTCTTAGTATTTGAATGGAAGGATGAGTTCTTTACAAGATGAATGGAACTCTCACTGTCACAGTACAATATGATATTCTCTTACTTCTTTCCCAATTCCTCCAGAAACCTCTGTAACCAAATAATCTCTTTACTAGCCTCTATAGCAACAACATACTTTGCCTCTATTGTTGAAAGTGTAACAACCTTTTGGAGTTTCAAAATCCAACTTATTGTTGTTCCACCTACAGTAAAAACATACCCTGTGGTGCTCCTCCTTCTATCTTTATCACTTTTGATATCTGAAGCAACATATCTCTGTAGAATAGTGTTTGAACCTCCAAAACATAATGCATGAGTAGTAGTACCTTTCCAATACATGAGAATCTACTTTACTTCCTCCCAATGTTCTTTACCTGGATTGTTCATATACATGCTCACAATTCCGACTACATGTGCAATATTTGGTCTTGTGAAAACCATCACATACATCAAGCTGCTAACTACTGATGAATAAGGGACCCTGGACATGTATTCTATCTCCTCCTGTGTCTTGGGACACATTTCCTTGGTTAATTTGAAATGATTTTCCAAAGGTGTACTATCTAGTTTTTCAGTCTGCATTCTAAACCTCTCCAACACCTTCTCTATCTACTCACCTCGAGATAATGTCAATTTGCGATTTTTCCCGTCTCTTGTTATTCTCATGCCAAGGATTTTCTTTGTAGGACCCAAATCCTTCATCACAAATGAATTAGCTAATTTCTTCTTGAGAAAATTTATATCTTGCATATTAGAACCTATAACAAGCATGTCATCTACATACAATAGCAAGATAATATAGCTTCCATTTTCTAGCCTTTTAAAATAAACATAGTGATCAGAATGACATATTAACCTTGTTCTGTCATAAACCTGTCAAAATTCAAATACCACTTCCTTGGACCTTTCTTTATGCCATACAAGCCCTTCTTCAACCTGCGTACCAAATTTTCCTTCCCTTTGACCTCATACCCCTTTGATTGCTGCATATAAATCTCTTCCTCCAAATACCCATGGAGAAAAGTTGTTTTTACATCTAACTGTTCAAGATGTAAATATTCTACTACCACAAGACTTAAAATATTCTTAATTGAAGTCATTTTAACAATAGAAGAAAATATTTCATCAAAATCTATACCTTTCTTTTGTGAAAACCCCTTTACAAAACGTTTATCCTTGTACCACTTTTTGCCTCCATCTTCTTCCTTCAACCTGTAAACCCATTTATTCTGCAATTCTCTTTTTCTTGTGGGAAACTAAACCATGTCCCAAGTCTAGTTATTTACCAAGGAATCCATTTCCTCTTTCATTCCTTTCTCCCACTTATTTCTAGTGTCTACCTGCATTGCCTCTTCATAACATTCTAGTTCACTAGAATCAATCAACAATAAATAATACAATGAAGGAGAGTATCGTTCAGGGGGTCTACTTAACCTAGTATATCCTCTAACAACACTTGCAAGAGTTTGAGGTACCTGTTGCTCCTATTGTTGTACATTTTTATTTTATGGTACCTTTGGAATTTCTTTTTCAATGATCTCATCAAGCACTGTGTATTTTGGTTTTTCCTTTTGTTGTATCTTTCCCTGCAACTGATCTTTGTACATGACCTTCTCATTGAAGATGCCATCTCTACTCCTAATAATTTTTTCATTTTCATAATCCCATAATAAATAACCAAAATCATTAACATCGTAACCAATAAAGGTGCACTTCTTCAATTTTTCCTAAAGCTTTGTTCTATTTTCTTTATCAATATGGGAAAATGCTTCACAACCAAAAGTCTTCAAAAAAAAAATAGTTTACCTTTTTACCATCCATGCCTCCTCTGGAATTCCACAATCCAAAGAGATTGAAGGTCCTATGTTTATTAAGTAAACAACAATATCTACAATATTTGCCCAAAACTGTAAGGGAAAACTAGCATGCAATCTCATACTCCTTGCACACTCCATGATTGTCCAGTTCATCCTTTCTGACACACCATTTTGTTGTAGTGTTGTTGGAACTGTCTTCTCTATATGAATCCCATGGTATGAACAGTAATCATCAAAATCCTTGCTACAATATTTACCTCCATTTTTTGATCTGATAAACCTCAACCTTTTTCATTTCTCATTCTAAACTAAATCTTTCCATTTCTTAAAAGTATCAAAAACATTAGATTTTTGTTGAATTCAATAAACCCAAGTTTTTCTAGTTTCATCATCAATAAAAGTAACATAATAATGAGATTCACCAAGATATGATACCTAATTTGGTCCCCATACATATGTATGCACAAGCTCTAACCTTTCACTCTTCTTTTCTTTTCCGACTTTGAGAAATATGACTCTCTTATGTTTTCTATAAACATAATGCCCACATAAATCCAAATCAATTTGTTTAAGATCTAGTAACAAATTTATTTTGTGAAGTATCTACATCCCCTTCTCACTCAGGTGTCCAAGCTTATGATTCCTTAGTTCTGTATCCACTCATGTATAAGATAAAGAGACATAAGAGTCAGTATTACCAGTACATAAATACAATGTACCTACCTTCTCTGCTTTTTCCATCACCAGTGATCCTTTGGTTACCTTCCACACCTTATATATAAATATGAATATAAAACCTTCACTTGGCAATTTCCCTGTTGAAATTAGATTTTTCCTTAGGTTTGGAACATGTCTTACCTCTTTCAACAACCATTGGTTTCCATTCCTTTGCTTTATTTTTTACCTTTCCCATCCTAACAATTTTGCATGGTGCATCATCACCCAAATGAACCTGTCCAAAATTACCTTGAACATAATCTAGAAAAATTTTCTTATGGGATGTGGCATGAAATGAATTCACTGAATCTACTACCAAATACTCAGAAACATTATCTACAAAAAGAATCAAATAATCTTGTAACACATCACCTTTTACATTTTCTTCCTAATTTTTCTCCTATTGTCCATCTCTTTGTTAGTTTGGAGCTCTGCAGTATTTCTTCAGATGTCCTTTCTTCCCACAATTCCATCACTCTATATTTCCCAACTATATTTGGATCTACCCTTCCTATAATTCTCACGGTTCTCTAAGCCCTTTCCTCTATCCTTTTTTCTTCCTCTGTTCTCCATGTTTAACTCATTACTTGATGTCTCATCTGTGATTTTCCATCGTATTTTCTCGCTAAGGATAACACCAATAACACCATCAAATTTGAAAGTGTTTGAACCAGAGAAAAATTTACTTACATCCATGACCAATTTGTTCCATCTTTCTAGCAATGAGCACACGATGAGAAGATCTCTGACCTCATCATCAAAGTCCACTTTTACAGAACTTAGTTTATTAGTAACCATATTAAATTCATTTAAATGATCTCCAATAGACCCACCTTATAACATCTTGATATTAAATAATCTCTTCATTAGAAATACCTTATTATTGCCAAGGGGTTTTCATATAGTTTAGCCAATGCATCCATCAACT
>SNQJ01S0096204.1:0-50819 GCA_010110895.2 Picea sitchensis
GTATCCTCTTTTTAGTTGGATTGGGAGAACATCTTCATGACTTATGCAAGGAAGTAATTTCATTTCTTTTGGTTTTGTTGTTTCGTCAAAATTGTCTCCTATTTTGA
Organism: Picea sitchensis; assembly: GCA_010110895.2. Taxonomy (NCBI): domain Eukaryota; kingdom Viridiplantae; phylum Streptophyta; class Pinopsida; order Pinales; family Pinaceae; genus Picea; species Picea sitchensis. The sequence goes on from SNQJ01S0096204.1 coordinate 108, forward strand.
TCTTTTATTACTTAAGACTATTTTGGGACAACTGAATTTCATTTCCTATTACCCCCCTAAACTTTGTTTATTTAAAAATTGTTCTCTAACTTAATTATTGATATGTAACTTAAGTATTAATATACACTTTCATTTCCAGGTGTATCTTTTCTTGAGAACAAATCTCTAAAGTGTGTTTCTTTGAAGTCTTTACGTTACATAATTTTCTCTAGATAGGGTTCATTAGGAGTTTGGTGGATCTTCTCTTAAAACTAGTAAATTTCATTTTAGGTCAGTAGCACACATACATGAGGGTTTGAGTAACCTCATCCAACTGACTGATTTGAATGCTAATTTGGATAGATTCCACATTTACTTTTAGGTTGCATTACTTGTCCTTTAATCTAGTTGCTTTAATTTAGTTTTCCTGTAGTTTAGTGAAACACTACAGGAATAAGCCATTAAAGATCGGGATCTAACTCAAGAGACGTGATCTTGCGATCTAGTGTTAAGCTACATCTTGTAGTGTGAATTTCCATTTGAGCTTGTCTTACTTGCATTCATTACATTTTGAAGTGTGTTTGTTGCCAATAGGCTAGACTAGGCTCCAATCCTGCATTTCATGTGCCTGCACCTCTAAGTCTATGACTCCGTGGTTGATAATTTAATGTTTGTAAATTAGTGCATATATTTTACCCCACAGTCTTAGATCGATATCCAGGAAAATCATTTTTGTATTTGTTGTATTGGGTATGTTCTAAGTTAGTTTCAGAGCGTTCTTGGTGGGTGTTTTGAGATAGCATGGCCCATATTGGTGGTTGGGTATGTTACAAGAACAAACCCTAAATTGTCTCGTCTCCAAGTAGTTAATTGACTCCTCAAATGGATTGATCTTCAGAGCTAGTAGAAATCTTGAATCACCATAACAAATATTTAATGCACCAAGAAGATAACCAAGAAAGAAAAAGCTCCAAGAATTGACACCAAAACCTCAAAAGGAATATATTCTATTAAATGTAGTCACAAATAATATCCAACAATTCACAACGATTTCGAATGAGAGGAGAGACTCTAGTTATAGAGGAGGCTTCTACATCCTTCTCATTCTTTATTATTATTTTCTCCCTAAAATTAGCCTAGGAGAATAAAAAAGAAGACTTGTCATCCATAGAAAGGAGACTAAGTCAAATCATAATCAAATGATTCCATATGTACATAAAACCCTCATGAGAGGGGGATGTCCCACAAGAAGAGGGTGTAATTCGCTCTTCTAGCTCAACGTTGTTAGAGATATTCACACTCACCTAGGTAATTCGTTTTCTAAGGTTGATAGTCTAATGTTGAGGGCACTTCCATAAATGATAATATTCTCTCCTAAGAATATTCACCTACAAATTAGGGTGCCTCCTACTAAATAGGACACCTTCCCTCTTCAGTTCAGAGTCAATTACACCTCAGTAACTAAGGATATGATGTCTCGAGGCCCACATATTGAAGAAATGGAGTGTCGAGAGCCAGATGAGCGGACATAGCCTCTCTTCTTACCACACATTACCATTGATTGACATCAATAGAAACCATCACACTAACTTAGCACATAGAGGACAACAAGTCTTGCTTCATGAGGTAACTAGTCTCGTCTCATGGTAAGCATCATTTTAATAATTGAATCATTTGAATATGTTGCAAAGAGTCCTTTCTTGAATATGAAAATTTTTGCCTGGAAATTATCCCTTTCACCTCATTTCACCTTGGTAGTTGACATGGTTTCCTAGTAAGTGGGTTACCCTCGAAAAAAGGGTTGCTAGTAGGCGGTCTCCTTGAAGGGTCATCGTACCACTCCCATCCATACTTTCCACTTTCCACACTTCTTCCCTTTCGTTTCCTCATCCTTTGTTTTTTTGGGGGGCTTATTGAACCCAAGAAGAACCTCATTTCATGGGAAGAAGGGGCTAAAGGCCCAAAGGTGTTGTAGTTGGAAAAAGATAAGAGTCGTAGATTATCCTCTAGATGCTCACCTTAAGGTCCTAAGAGAAATGAAATGCTTCTCCATAAAAAAATGAGGACCTTCTAAAAAGGAAAACACGTAATTAATAAATGTCCCGCTTGTTGAGGGAATGCATTCCTAGTGTCTTTTGCTTTCCTTGCACATGACACTCAATGTTTTAGACCATAATAAATTAATGTAAAACAAAGGTCTTGTAAAAATTTTGCATTGAAAAGGAAGATGCAACACACCATCTCCAAAGGCATCCATAAATGAGACAATATGAGTCCTTGATATGTCAAGAACCCCATGCCTAAAAGTCACACCCCCATCCACTTCATATTCACTACATGGATTAGAGAGGGTATTCTTGGGAAACACTCCTTTACTTGGGGATTGATATGTACAATAGGGCACCATGACATACCTCCCATACTTAAATTTGCAAAGTTTTATAAGGTATTTGATCATTTCTTTAGTTTGAAAAGGGGGGATTTAATGCACATGTTTGGGTGGCTCTTTTATTAAATGTGGATTACTTGGCATGATACATGTGACTTGTGGAGTCTTGGAGGGTATACTTGTTTGTCTTTGTAGGGCCTTTCCAAGTGTAAGCTATTCCATGGAGGATTCTTCCATTTCTACCTTCATGAGGGGTTGGAAACCCCAAGGATAGACGTCATACCCCACATGATGGTCAGAGGACCTTGGAGCCATTTTCACACTTGAGATGTTGGAATTTGCATTTGAAGGAACTTGGACAACATTAGGTGATTACATCATATCCCCTTGCACTTATACGTTGTTCTTTGGAGGCCCAAGACATCATCTTCGAATCCTTGACGTCATGTGGAGGTTAGGGTTTGAGGGGCTTGATGGTTCCATAAGATAGATTATGTGTTTTGAAAAAGGAATATGCATGACATGAGACTCCAGAGCATGAGAGATGGACACATGGCACATCACACAAGTTGTAGGTTGGGAAAATCCCAACCCAACCACCAATTCACGACAACTTAGAGAGAACCTACCCACTGTCACCCTAGGTAGGTGTTCCCATCACTTTAGAGGTGAGGTAATCACATCAAGGGGGGAATCGCGGTGACCCTAAAGGGGATTGAGATGAAAAGTGAGACGTATGAATGAAATCCCCTAAAGGTCAAGTTTCTAGATGGAAAAGGGAAATTGGAAAATATTCTAGAGGATTCCTTAAGGTTGCCAATGATTTGAGTAACGTGCCAAGTGTGAATACATGCCAGAGACACAAAGAAAACCAAGTATATGATATAATATGTTAGTTGGACAAGAAAGTTAATAAAACCCTAATTGCAGCAAAATTCAATGATATATATTAGCATATAGAAGATAATGAAGGCTTAAAAACAAGTGCTAAAAGTATAATTGAATAATCAAGAGACAAGCTAGTGAAAGCTAGTTTAACTCAACAATGATAAAAAAATACTTTAGCACAAAAGAAAGGTTGAAACAAAAGCTTATTGTAGTGATATTTATCAGACTAATGGTTGTAGCAAGCCAAGCTTTATAATAGAAAAATCAGCCAATGAAAACCACTTCTAACTAGCTCATAAAGTGCGCTGGGGTTAGTAGTTTGTTAGGGTAAATTTATAGCCAATTCCTAGGGTTAGTTTAGGAGTTATCTAGGGTTAGAGAGTTAGTTTTTTGCAGCCCTAATGGTTGTAGGTTAGTTTTGTAACAACCAATGAAAACCACTTCTAACTAGCTCATAAAGTGCACTAGGGTTAGTAGTTTATTAGGGTAAATTTATAGCCAATTCCTAGGGTTAGTTTAGGAGTTATCTAGAGTTAGAGAGTTAGTTTTTTGCATCCCTAATGGTTGTAGGTTAGTTTTGTAGGTTAGGTTAGGTTAGTTTGTTAGGGTAAATTTATAGCCAATTCCTAGGGTTAGTTTAGGATTTATCTAGGGTTAGAGAGTTAGTTTTCTACAACCCTAATGGTTGTAGGTTAGTTTTGTAGCAACAAAAATATTTAGTGGATGAAAGAGGATGCCTCAATGAGGCAAGTAAGCTTAGGGTTCAAGGAACAACATCCAAGTGAGAGAACTTTAAAACTTGAAACTTTCACGTTTACCAATGCAACGTTTTACTTATCCAATGCAATGACTAGTGACTTTGATTATGGGTTAATGGGGTCAAGAGAAAATAGCTAGAGCTACTACCTCCTTGGGGGTATAAACCCTCTTAATCCCCAAGGCAAGTAACCTAGCTAGGGTTTTAAAACTAAGGGGTATATGCCCTTATACTTCCTTAGCAAAACCATTGCAAACAATAAATTCTACGCTTGAAAATATGATGGAGCTAAAGTAGTGGTGTATGCACTTATACTCCCTAACTAGCCTTAGAAAAATCAACCTTGATGCTTGAATTACAAATGATAACAATAAGTAAAAGGCTTACCAATCCAAATAGAAATAATATGGACCATAACATGGAAAGATAACCACCACAATAGAAAAATAATGACTTCCAAAGGCTAACGCATCATCATCATCAACTCCACAATCAAAGAGAAACCATATCATAGCACAAGATAGAAAAAACCCTCAAGGGTAGTGAAAATTTTAGTCCAATACTTTTTACAATGGGAGAGTTATTATTCCAAAATGAGATATTATGATCTCTATTTATACAAAATGTCACTCACATAGTTTTTCCACATTAGAAAGGGTAAAACATAATATAAGGGGTCCACAACCCTTATCTTACCCCTTGCAACAAAGTAATATTAAAAAATTCACTTAAAATTCACTTTTACACAAAATAAAACCCTAAAGTAAGAAGATGTCCTCCCTTTAGGGAGACGTTTTGACACTAGGAGCAAGTCGTTGGAGTTGGGGATGCATAGTTAAGCCTCCAAATACCACATGCCAATAATCTAAATCATCTCCTCATGGTCAAAGCCTTCTTCCCTTCAAAACGTCCAAGTGTCAATGAGCAATAACTTCACCACCAAACTCTATCCCCTCTAGGTGACGTCAAGCCTCCAAAGACAACGTTTTTCCTCTCCTAGGAAAAAACATTTGGCATGTGAGGGCTACGTCATGTCTTCTAGGTTGTCTTCCAGGCCTCTAAAGGTTCGTCTTTGTCATTCGACATGTTGACCCTTGGCATCCAACCTGTGGACTTGAAGCCCCAAGGAATCCCAAGTTAGGCTTGTTCTTCCAAAATTGTCCACCAACTAGGTCCTGCAAAGACAAATAAGCACACCCTCCAAGGATCTCAAGACATAATATCATGGTGAGTAAATCAAATCAATAAATAAGTCACCTAATCATGTGCATCAAATATTACCCGGTAAAGCAAGTTAGTGCACAAAGACATTATGTGAATTGCCAAGCTTGGATATGGGAGGGTTGACGAGGTGTCCTATTGGGTAGATATTTTCCTAGATCAATGAGTGTTTCCCAAGTGATCCCTCTCTAAGCCATGTGAAATAGATGAAGTGGTTAAGGATCAAGACTCACTGGGCATGGGATTCATGACATATAAGGGGTTGTAGTGTCTCATTCATGGGTGCCTTTATAGAGGGTGTGTGGCACCTTTGTTTGCAATGCATTTTTTCCAAGCCAATTCTCTTGCCATTCTTTATTTCTTTCATGTTTTAAAGGACAAGTTGAAAGCCACTATCATGGCGTGGTGTCCAGATAATGATAGTGTCACTCACAAATACCTTGTGGAAATGGGAAGGTTGGCTCGTGATGAGACCCCCTTTCTCTCAGTTGTGCAACTGAGAGCCACTACCTTGGCTTGGTGGCTAGATGATGGTAATGTCATAATGCTAGATACCCATGATCATTATAGGTCATATCATGATGAGACCTCCTATCCTCCAACTAACCCCCTAAGCATTCATTATCATTTATCCTTGTAGGTCCCCCTTTTCTTACAAATAAGTGTTTCATTGCTTTTTTGGGGGATCCCCGAGTGAAGCATCTGAAAGGTCTATATATAGGATTTTATCTTTTTAGCCAACAACAACCCCTATGGGCCTTCAAATCCTTCTTCCCATGGAATGAGGGACAACCCCTTCTTGGGTCAATACACCCTAAAATCCCAAGAGACAAGGAAATGGGGGTTTTAGGTGATGGAAAGTGGTAAGTATGGTTGGGAACAATATGATGGCTCTTCAAGGGAGTTCCTACCAACAAACCCATTCCTAAGGAAGACCACTTACTAGGGAACAATGTCAACAACCAAGGTGAAACGGGGCAAAATTATTAATGTCCAAGCATATGTCATGAAATATAAAGCAGTCTAAGATACAACATACTCAAAATGCCTCAAATATTGAAATGACACTCACCATAATCCCTGACTTGTACCTCATGGAGAAAGGCCCAATTCCTTTCGGAAGCTAACTAGAGTAGTGGATGCCATCTGAAAATCCTAACCTATGTGGTGGTGAGAAGGGTATCCATTTTTCCAAGTGGATATTGTTGGTCATGTAGTCTCTCGACACTCCATATATGCAACCTGAGGGCCTCGAGACATGATCTCCTTATTTATCCCAAAAAATGGGGATAACATTTGGCTCCTACTTAGGGGCATGTGCTCATCATAGAGTGCATGAGAACTGCAACATCCCCTGGTAGACTCATGCCATCCAAAATTTAGACAAAAATATCAGATCATCTAGGGTGGTGCTATCACCCTTCATCCATATACATAAAAATCCAAATGAAAACTAATCTAAAAAAGAAAAATTTTGACATTCTCTCAAAAAATTCTAAACTAAACATGAAATCAATATGCAAGTAGAGAAAAATGAAAAATGAAATGCATCTAAACTAATATGAGCAATCAAGATGCAAATGCAAGGAGAGCAAGATGACCTACCTACTTTCCTGGGGCTTGGGACCTGAAGAAGTCATGTTACCTAAACATAAGGATGGAGAAGAGATCCATCCACTGGTAATGACATCTTTCTTCCATCCAAGGATGTCAAATAGTACTTTTCTTTATCAAAATTCTTCTTGACGACGTAAGGGCCAAGCCATGAGTTGTCATCTCTCTGGTCATACGTGGGCTTGCCCTTTCTCTTGTCCCACATGACCGCAATACTTCCTTCATTGAAATTGATGCAAGGTATACTCTCAATGTATGATATGAAGGAGGCTCTGTATTGACCATCCCTTTGATGGTTTTTTCATGTTCTTCATCTTCTTTTTCAAAATATGGATAGACCCTGACTCTTTCCCATGGTACTTTGCAAGTTTCTCTCTGTATTCTCTGTCCATGGGAGAAACATATCTATGGATTCTTCGTGTAGGAAGGGTATCTCAGATGGATCATACTCAATAACTTGTGGAGGCACATCATAATCATGTTTACTGACATAATTAGGGCCACTCAGATCTATCACATGTTTATCATTCTTTTCCCGGCTATGCAATATCTCATACGTGCCATCTCCCGCAGGAATATATGCATGAGTAAGGCTCATGATAAGGAAACCACCAAGGACATAAGACTAGGTCCTTGATAAGAGCATCCCCCAGGCATCTGAAACATCGATCACTACTATGTCCATGAGGATGATGATATGTGGAAAATCAATCAGAAAAACCTCAATGTCCTCACATACCCCAAAAACCTTGACCTTTTTAGAGTAAGTACCACATACACTACCATAAGCTAGAGATGTTTTCAAACCAAGTTGTTCCATCAACTTTAATGACATGAAATTCACTGAGGCCCCAGAATCAAGCATGCAATTGTTCAAGTGGAGGCCATTCATGCCTAATGAAAGGTAGAAGGGAGGATTCTTGTCTCCTTGTCGATCGAGATACATAGTGTTCAAGATGATAGGAGGGTCTACCTTCTCGGTCGACACCTATAATACTTTCAAGATTTACTTTTTCACTGAAGGGATCTTAAACATCTATGTCACTGGGACCATCATATTTAGTTTTCCAAACATGCTTGCAACATCTATATTCAACTGAATATCATCTGTAGGAGTTGGCTTAGTGTTGGCAGCCAACCCAATTTTTTTTGATTGCTCTCAAAAGCTGCCTACACCCCTTGTCGTATTACGACAAACCATTGTCGCATTCTCCCACCTTGTCATTATTCGAATGGAAACCATTCAATAAACGTGTGCTAATGGACGTTCATCTTATTTTCATTTTTCAATTCAATTTCGTTTTAGTTTCTAGCATGCAGAATTGTGAAAACACTTCTTTCATTAATTAGATTGTCGTCGTCTTTGGTTGATACTTGATCTCTGGTTTATCATCTGATTGCTATTGTTGTATCAGACTTATGTTCTTTAGCATTCTTGATTGGATATATTTCACTGTAAAAAACCTTTGGGCATGAAAGTTATTGGTCTTATCTATGAAAAGTGTGTAATGGATTTGGTCATATTGTTTTATCCTTGCTTTGAACTATCACTGATTATTATATAAAGGAATTTTGATTGTGTGGTTCTAAGACTTTGGAGTACAAACACATATGGTATAAACCATATACATTGGCAAGTTCATAAGGTATGTTGGCAATAGTTTCAAGGCATGAGTTGATCATGTTGAATTGATACTTGGCATTATGTTTTCAAAGATTGGATTATACGATGAATGATTTAATCTCGAGCTATGAATTATCACTAAACCATGTGATTAAGCGATATAATGATGGCATTGTACGCGTTAAATTCAGTAGTTAATCTTTGATGCTGTGTTAGTTTAAACTTAACTTACTTAGGCGATTGATATCAATATGATGTGTTGGATTCCGACACAGGTAAAATAGCCGTAGAAGCTGGTGATTCACCAACTTCATTGAATTCGATACATTTGTTTTAATGATTATGGTTTAAACATCTCTGAACAGGGCTCATTAATGCAATGCGTGGTGATGGTAATCCACCACCTTCCCTTGCGCACAGGTTGTTTCGGTCTATCAACATTCAAACTATGCAAACCATGTCGTAATTCACTCTATGCATTGTGTAAGCGGTGTGAGACCTACCATGAGCAAAGGTTATGGCTCCTGTTGTAAGAGCCGAACCTAATGGCGATAGCTGGTAACATTGGTGATGAATGCGTATACCGACCTTGAATAATTCGGATGGCTCTCGTTTATCTGAAAGTTTGATGGTTTTAATATCCTTGTTACCGACAGTGTAGCTGTCATTTGGCGGTTATTAGAGCCAAATTAGGAAGACCTCCATTTCAAAGTCACTTAGAACACTCTCACCGGTACGGCTTGGCCAGTGCTTTGTTAAGGGAGAAAGTGGTCCAAAAGCTATAAAGTAAGCGATGTCCCATGGACTTTTCTGTTGGATACCGGACTGATGAAATTAGTGCAACCGAAGGACTACACTGCTTGAGTATATTTGAAACCCGGCATAATCTATTGATGATCCTCAAGCGGTTAAATGGCGGGCAGGTATGGATTTGTTTTCTGTTCATCGTTTGTGATGGTGTTTATAGGTTTTGAGTTAAGCTTGCCACATTATCTGCACCGAAGCCTATTCAAAATGGATAAACGATACAAACAGAGTCAGGCTGACACCAGCCTCTTCCAATTGGGGTTGATTAAAATCATTAGTTTTATGAACTCGGTTTTCACGTCGAGATTCTGGCGATTTCCTCAGCATAGCGGTTTTGAGAATCAAACCCTCCTTCGAATTGAGTAAGCACATGATATGCGTGAGTAAATCTACCCTACGACCCTCTGAGTGTTTTACTACCTAAACCTAAAACCACGACCCATCTGCGGTCCTTTATCTGTTTGTGACTAACGAACCCTAAACCCATGACCCACGGAGGCCGGGGCAAACACTCTTCCCTTCAAAATAAAGAAATCGAGGATGATCTCTGCATGGAAGAAAATAAGTCAAACTATACATGAAAGCAGACTTTATCATGATTAGTGAGGACTCGACTCGAGCATCGAACGCTTTCTAACTGAAGAGGATTTCTGTAATGAGGAAACACCTTGTGATTTAGTTGATAAGTTACCTTCGTGTCTTAAGGGCAACCCTGACTATCCAGGTATCAAGCCACCTTTTAGAAACCGTGGTGAATAAAATCAAAACCCCCTTCTGCTCCAAAGGTTGCTTCACCTTGTGATGGTCTGCGAGACCGGTGGTTAAATGATGGGATGTCCCTAAATTCTATAAAAAATTCATGATTTGGAAGAACAAGTGGCGTGCTTCTTGGTCGGGGATGAAAAGATTCTATTGATAAAATCAATGGACCAACTGGATCAATCTTATTTAAAAGCGTTAGTGCACGTGACCGTAGTAGTCGAGGTCAAGATTGACATAACTCCGGCGGTACATCATGGTATAAACTCCTCTTTTATCTGGCCCGATATTCATAAACTCTGTGTATATGTTTGGGTTAATGTTGTGATTAAATTTGGTTTGATTGACTATAATCGAATTTGAATATTTTGTTATATTCGTATATTTTTCTATTCTTGGAACCTGGCCGTGTACCTTTTGATTTGATTATATCTTATGCGGTATGATGAGTGAATTGGTTGACTATGCTAATTGTAATTTCTATTTTGAGACCGATTCACATGTGATTTGTTTTAAAATAAAATGAATATAGCAGTTATTCGCGATGTGGGTTGTATTCTAATGATAACAAGTGTTTTCATTTGATTACAAGAATGGGTGATTGTATCAAATCTTTTTGATTTGTGTCAATAAATTAAATATCTTTGTTTATTGGCTCTGTCAAAACTTTGTGTGATGATGAAGAATAATCTAAGCTATTGAATCGTTATTTGTGGAGTTAGTTTGATTACGTTGGAAACAATTCATACATCGTGTGAATGATATCGATATTTTGTTTTGATTGTAATTAGGCAATTCTGATTATGAATTTAATTGCAAAATTATTTGAAACATAGCGAATGAGAACTGTGATTAGTTCTATGGATACAGTGATGTGTGTGAAATCGCAAATACTTTGTATATGGTAATCTTATGCTTATTTGATAAAGATTATCCCACACGATTTGGTTTGTTATGGATGACATTAAGTGGAACATTAGTTGTGATTAGATTTGATTTTGTGAAGAATTGAAGAAACTGGGTATTCCTATTATCGATTGTGTCGTTACTTTCTGTCCCGATCATGTGCTATTTGGTTTCATTTGATTTAATCCATAAGTGATGTATTGGTTATTGTGAATTGATTAGATTCGATTTGATTTGATTTAAAATGCAGTCATTTTACTATTCTAGACCAACTACAGAATCAAGCGGTGCGTAGCTAAATCTATAAGATTCAATTTTGTTATTATTTCTTAATAAGACAATCTTCTAGCGATTAAGTGTCTATTGCAGGGCATTATGAATTGTCAATGAATACTATGGGTAGTTGAGGATGATCTGATTTGCTTTTAGTTATTTAGTTTTAGAGATTTTGGGATTATTCCCGGATTTTGTAAAACTATTTACTATTCTCTAGGATGTTTTACCTTGTGAAAAACTTATTTAAACTCATGATTTTGTAATCATAAGACAATTAATTCTCAGTTGGAGAGAAAAAGGATATAGAGTTCTAACTCAAACTGGAGCAGAATTAGTGTCTTGTTGTAGCTTTCGGCTTTTCAATATATCAACACTACGATGCAATGTTTTTGTATATCTGACATTTATGGTTTGAGTATTGCGTTAGCTATTTGAATCACATACAAATGATATAATCTTATTCTTTATCTATATCTTGTCTCTTCCTAAATTGATAAAGGACATAACAATTCTCAATTCATTTTAGTGAATGATAACGTTGTCTTCTTAGTAATTTGAATTGTCATATATAAACGATGTATAATAGGACTTTGCTTTTGTAGAAGTTTATAATGGAAAATTGTTATGATAATCTTTTATGTCTTATTTTGTCACGTAATAATACTTGGAAGCATTTTGGCCTGATCGTTCGAAAGCTTAAAGGCCTAGCGGGTGTGAGTTTCCCTCCTCCAATCGGCTTAGAAGCAATCATACACAGAATTAGAGCTTGGAGGCGTTTCCCGGGTTAATTAGTTGGAGTGTCTATTGCTTTGAATTAATTAGTAGTTTAAGTTAGATTGGGACCAAGCTAATTGCAGTTAGTTTCCTTTTGAAAACATAAAATATAAAAGACAAAATAAGATCCTTGTTTGTCTTGGTGAGCACATGAGGTTTGCGGGTTTTAATTAAATCTGTAGTCTGTCCATATTGTATATTTGTGAATAAAGAATGATCTTGGTTGACAATTAGGTAGTTGATTTGATTGTTGTGATCACATATTTAGTATTTTGTAGACATATAGTTGTTAGTAATTTGTAGTTAGATTGGTTTGTTAGTTTTAGTTTGTTTTATTAGTTTCCTGGTTCCTTAGTTTAGATTATTTAGCTGGATCACTTTCTCCTTGGTTCCTTACGGGACCTTAAATTAGGAACGTTAAACTTCGTCGAAATTGGTCCATGCAAGCGGCCCCAGGTTATTTGAACAACCAGGACGGTTCCACTCGGTTATTGGATGGACTGTTTCGTCAGGGTGGTCCATACCAAACGGCTTGGGTTATTTAGACAACCCCGGACCGGTTCCACTCTCCCAGTTGACGGATGGACTGTTTCGCCCGTCAACACTTAGGAAGAAAATCATGTACTAGAGGTGGAGACGGTGGGGTCACCTTCTCTGCTAATGGAAGAGGAGTGTCAGGCTATGATGGAGGGGTTGAAGCTTTATTTCTTCTAGTGTAGGTCAAATATTCCCTCCTCATTAATTCCTTCTTCTGATCATCTGTTAACTGATTCAAGGCCCAAAGTCTCCCCTTTATTTCCCCTCATCTTCTGGCTTCATTGATCTATTCTTGTGTGACTTGTTCCTCTTGGACATGCAGATCATATCCATGAAATCCATATCGTCGAGAGAATATTCATCTCATCGGGGGCATTCATCTTCTCTGTGAGGTTCTTGGCAAGGAAGGCAACAAGCTTCCATGTCAACCGTCCCAATTAGTTTCAAAGTATCCGGGGCCTTTGCCTCTTGTTGATGCCTTGGTTTCCAATATGTGGCATCTCTCCGCTGTTTGGAAAATTGAGGTCTAGAAGCAGATTGATTACTCTCTACAGTGGTCAAATGACCCATAATATGGTTTTGTACTTGGGTAAATTGAGTACTCATATGATCTATCTTCTGAGTCAAGAGGGCAATCAGATCAGGAGCATTGTTGTTGGAAACCTTAGTATTTGCTTCTACCTTGACACAAGAGTATTGAAAGGGTTCCACCCTTGAATCAAGGAGATTCTCTTCCATGTCAACACTGTACTCTTTGGCCTATGCCAATTATGTGGGCTTCTTGTCCTTTAAAATGAAGCAAAATTTCCCTTCAAAAGAGTTCATATAAAGGAGACAGACTGATGAGGCTGTAGGATGGAATTCAATTGGAATCTGGTTGTACAACCTATAAAATCTAGTATTGAATTCCTTCATTATCTCATTCTCCTTTTTCTTTATCGGATTGAATTGAGCTCCATGTGTTCCACTGCCTTTCTTTGTTGACCAACTTCTCTTAAATAAGTTGGCAAAATCTTTGTAGGATGAGAGATGATTGTTAGGGAGGCCTCTAAACCAATCAAGAGCTTCTTCAGTCAATGATGAAGTGAATAATATCATGGACACATCTTCATGCTCAATACCTGCATTGTCCATGTCTTGTCCCATGACATAAATATGATCCTTGATAGTCACTACATTATTTTCTGGGAACTTTGAAAACCACTTTAAGACTCTTTTGGCATTGTATTGGGGTATCCCTGGATACTGTACATGTTAAGGGGTTTGAATAGGTCTTTTTCCCAAGAGTAAGCCATTGGAGAAAGGGGAAGGGTATCGTGGAAAAGGGTTTTGACAACGAGAGATTTGAGGGGATGACTTATTTGGTAGACCTTAGAAGGTTTGAACCTCCCAGGGGGAAATGGTTTGGAAGAGGAAGGGTTCTGGGAAGGTGGAGTCGCTAGATGAACTTCAATAAAGGTGGAAAGGGAACGTCCCTTGGGTGAAGTTTCCAGGAAATCTAGGTGAAAGGCTTTGGGATAGCTTTCCAAAGTGTCATTAGGGTTTGGAAGAGGAAGGGTTCTGGGAAGGTGGAGTTGCTAGATGAACTTCAATAAAGGTGGAAAGGGAACGTCCCTTGGGTGAAGTTTCCAGGAAATCTAGGTGAAAGGCTTTGGGATAGCTTTCCAAAGTGTCATTAGGGTTCGGAAGAGGATTCAAAATCCTTCTCGACAACGATGCCAAAATGTTATCACACAAGTTGTAGGTTGGGAAAAGCTCGACCCAACCACCAATTGGCAACAACATAGAGAACACCTACCCACTATCACCTTAGGCAGGTGTTCCCGTCACTTTATAGGTGAGGTAATCACCTCAAAGGGGGAAATCTCGGTGACCCTAGGGGGGATTGAGATGAAAAGTGAGACATATGAATGGAAGCCCCTACAGGTCAAGTTTCTAGAAGGAAAAGGGAAATTGGAAAAGAGTCTAGGGCACAATGTCAACCACCAAGGTGAAATGAGGCAAAAGGCATAATGTCCAAGCATATGTCATAAAATCTAAAGTAGTCTAAGATACAACATACTCAAAATGCCTCAAATATTGAAATGACACTCACCATAATACTTGACTTGTACCTCATGGAGAAAGGACAAGTGATTTTCAAAATCATCTCGTGTGGTGGATGCCATCTGAAAAATCCTAACCTTTATGGTGGTGAGAAGGGTCTCCATCTATGTAAGTGGATACTATTGGCGATGTAGTCTCTCGACATTCCATATCTGCAACCTGAGGGCATCGAGACACGATCTCCTTAGTTATCCCAAAAAATGGGGATAACTGGCATGACGTCACCATTCTAAGGGATTAACTTAATGTAATTTTATATTTTTAAGTTGTAAAGGAAAATAAAGGGGGTTGGCCTCCTTTTAATTTGTTGTTGACAAACTTATGTGGACAAATTGGTTTTAGATGACCTCATATAAATAGAGGTCATATCACTTTAATTTTATAATAACTTACTTGATAATTACATACATTCTTGGCTGAAATTTTTGCCCTACTTTGGCAACTCACTCCATCTTATCTCTTGTGCTTTTGGATGCTTCTCTTGTCTATTGGTTGAAGGAAGGCTAGCGACTTCTCTTGATGCTTGTTTCTTGGAAATTGTGATGGAATATATTGATAAGTGAGGGTTTTTCATGCTACCTATTGGATTAGGTAAGAAATTGATGCAATTGTGTGTTTTCTTCTTGATTTCAAGGTTAATTTGTCAAACCCTTTGAGGAGTATAAGGGCATACACCCTCCATCAAAGATCTATCTGTTTTTGTCATTGAAAAGGATATTATAAAGGTTGCTACAAGGAGTAAAAGGGCTTACACCCTTGTAGATTTACCTTGCTAAGGTTTGTTTACTCTAGGGAGTAAAACGACTTACACCCCTAGAGAAGTAATAAACCCTAGCTTATAAATAAGATAATCCATAACCCAAATGATAAGGCACTAATATTTTTGCATTGGAGATTGAATATTGTGCATTGGTAAACATGATATCAAAGAGATTGAATTTTTCAAGTTTGGAATTTAATTTTACGTGCTTTAAGATTTATTGTGCCCTAAGGGCATCTTGATTAGCCAAGTTATCTATCTATTGTAATAAACATTTAGCTACAACCAATAGGGCTGCAGAAAACTCACTCTTTTATCATTCTTTACTTACTCTTCTACCAATGAAATTCACTTGTAAGACTTGGTAATTGTTCTACTGATTATAAGTTGTTGTTTGGGTGGTTTAATTGTTGATTTTAGTGGCTAGAATTTTCTGGTGTAGAAAAAGTTTACTACAACCATAAGGTTGTTACAACATCTTGTTGATAACACTTAAATAATAATGCTCTTTTCTATCAAAGTCTTGGTTTTATCATTGGAAGATTGTCTACTAATTGTTAGCTTTGTTTTCCAACATCACACACTTGACTTTGACTCTTTAATTTGAAGTTGTCATAAATTATTTATTGCTGATATACATTTCCATACTATTGCAATTTTGGGACATAAAGGTTCATTGATGATTCCCCATTGGTTTTGAGGCTTTTATAATCATATATTATCTTGTTTTGGTCAGGGCTAACATTATTTTGCAGGTACACTACCTTGGCAACTAATTACCATCTCACAAGATTCTTTCTCAATCCTCTTTCCCATATTTGACCTTGAACTACAGGGGCACTCTTCGATCACCTTCCATCTTCCTTCCAAATCCTCCTAGGGTCACCTGTGAAGCCTCCCTTGTGTTGGAATTTTCCTTCACTAAAATGAGGGGGACATCTGTTGAGGTGACAATGATAGTTGTTCCCAGTTGTGTCACACATTTGTGGCTTGGGTTGGGATTTTCCCAAACTACAAACTATGCAATAAATTTTTTGGCGTCGTTTTCGGGGAGCATTTTGAATCCTTTCTGACCCATAATGAAACTTGGCAAGTCTATTCTAAAAATTTTTACTCATAACTTTCTTGGCGACTCCATTTGAGGGAATTTCCCTTCTCACAACTTTTGATGAACTTCATACAAGTTTATTTATTGACTCCATTGAGGGAAGATACCCTTTCCATCTTCGATGAGCCTTGAGCTCATCTAGTGACTCCATTGAAGTGTCATTTCAGACAATGGAATTATGGCACCATGGGATGAACCCTTGCCCAGAACTTACTGTGTCTCGAGGACATTTTTACAGATGGAAGCGAAAAAAGTTTTTTATGAAGCTATTAAGCATATGATGAATCTTATAAGGGAATTATCCCAGGAATTTACGAATGAAAAACTTGATGAAGCACCTCTTACTGAAGATAAAGTCCCTACAAATGAAGAGATGCTTGAAGAATAAGTTTCTGAAGAAATTTACCAAGAAGACCCTGATGAAGTTTCTCATGTTGAATACCTAGACAATGCATTAGAAGATGAAGTTGTCTAACCTTGCGAAGAATTAATCAACTCCAATGATACAAGTGAATTCATGGAGCATCTCTAAGACACAATTGACAATCATATTGATGATTTCATATGTTTCCCAAAGGGTGGATGGGGTGTTGGTTGTTTCGGTTTTCATGGAGATCCCATCTGCGACATCAAGGGAAAATTCCAAATAAGAAATGTGGAATCCTTTCCTTTGGAAGGTTGTTTTTCATATATGGATGATCAAGATATTTGGCAGTTTAATTATGATATGATCACAAACCTTTTTCATCCACCATGGGATGGCTTGTTACAATTAACTTATGTTGAATCCCAACCATACCTTGGCAATTATCCTTTTGAGGACTCAAAACTATTATTTGATGAATATTTTCAACCATTTTTTTGCTCGAATTTTGATGGGCATGAGGATGTGGCTAGCTCAGAACAATCATAGACCCACACTATATAGAAACACCATTTTCATCTTATATATTTCGGCAGGGATTTGCAGACGAGGAGGCAACATATTCTGAATGTGGGAAAATATTCTTTCTTTAGACCTGAGATTGTCCCTTATCTAATCTCTCCTTCTCTAGGAAATCATAGGGTTTTCTTGGGATCTCTAATCTCCTCTCAGTCTTCAGGAAGAAGTAATCATGCTACTAAGGGAGAATATGGGCCATCATATATTTTTGGTATCCCTATTAAAATATGGGTGGATCAAGATTGTGGCCTTTCTTTCTAGCAAGATTCTCTCCCTCCCACCCACCTCCAAGAGTTGCTTTCTATGATTGATCACATACTTATTTATGATCATGATTATTAGGTGCTTGAATTATTTTTATTGTATTATGTGATTAAGCATAGGGGAAGATACCTTGATGAGATGATCAATTGGTTGTACAATTTCACTTGACATATTTAGGACCTGATTTCTACGAGCTTTGGGCCCCAGGTAAGTAGGTATGTCATTTTCTTTCTTGCATTTGCATTTTGTGTGTTCATCCTAGTATAGTTGCATTTGCTTTTGTATTTTGATTTACCTGTTGCTTTATTTGCATCTATATTTTTATGATACATTTCTTGAATCATATTACATGTCAGTTAGAATTTTTTGAAAAAATGCAAAATTTTCCTTTTAGGGAATAGTTGTCAATTTTGAAACTTTGAAGTTTTGGTTATGTGAATAAAGGGGTGAGTGTGCCACCTTTCGATATCCCAACATGTATTGTTTAAGTGTGTGTATGAATAGGTCTTACTAGGAGATGTTGAGGTTCTCATATTGTACTCTACGATGAGCACATGCCCCCAAGTAGGAGCTAGATGTTACCCCCCCAAGCTAGTGGTAAATAAGGAGATGATGTCTCGAGGCCCACAGGCTGAAGACATGGAGTTCCAAGACACATATTAGTGGAGAAATCCCCTCTTCTTACCACACATCACCACTGATTGACAAGAACAACGTCCATCACACCAACTTAGCCCACAGAGGACACCATGTCTTGCTTCATGAGGTAACTAGTATGATCTCATCGTAAGTGTCATTTTAATAATTGAAGCATTTGACCATGTTGCAAAGAGTCCTTTCTTGATTATGAAAACGTTTGCTTCGAAATTATTCCTTTTTCCTTATTTCACGTTGGTGGTTAAAATGGTTTCCTAGTAAGTGGGTTAACCTCAGGAAAAGGTTTGCTACTAGGGGTTCTCCTTGAAGGGTCATCGTACCATTCCCATCCATACTTAACACTTTCCACACTTCTTCCCTTTCATTTTCTCATATTTTGGCTTTGTTTTTGGGTTTATTGACCCCAACAAGGGCTTCTACCTCATTTCATGAGAAGAAGGGGCTAAAGGCCCAAAGGTGTTGTAGTTGGAAAAAGATAAGAGCCATATATTATCCTCTAGATGCTCTCCCTAAGGTCCTAAGAGCAATGAAATTATTCTCCATAAAAAATAAAGGACCTTTTAAAAAGGAAAACACATAATTAATAAATGTCTCGCTTGTTAAGGGAATGCATTTGCAATGTATTTTACTTTCCTTGCACATGGCACTCAATGTTTTGGACCATAATAAATTAATAGTAAAAAAAGGGATTGGAAAAATGTTCCATTGAAAATGAATATGCATCACACCCTCTCCAAAGGCACCCATAAATGAGACAATATGAACCCTTGATATGTCAAGAACCCCATACCTAAAAGTCACACCCCCATCCACCTCGTATTCACTACATGGCTTACAGAGGGTCTTCTTGGGAAACACTCCTTTACTTGGGGATTGATAAAACTAATAGGGCACCATGAAAACCCTTCCATATATAAATTTGGCAAGTTGTATAAGGTATTTGAGCATTTTCTTAGTTTGAAAAGGGGGATTTAATGCACATGTTAGAGTGGTTCTTTTATTAAATGTGACTTACTTGGCATGATACATGTGACTCGTGGACCCTTAGAGGGCGTACCTTTTTGTCTTTGTAGGGCCTTGCCAAGTGTAAGTTGTTCCATGGAGGATTCTTCCATTTCTACTTTCATGAGGGTTGGAAACCCCAAGGATGGACACCATACCCCACAGGATGGGAAAAGGACCCCAGAGCCATTTGCACACTTGAGATGAGGGACATTGCCTTTGAAGGCACTTGGACAAAATTAGGTGATGACATCATAGCCCCTTGCAATTGGACATTGGCCTTTGGAGGCCCAAGACATCATCTTCCAAGCCTTGACGTCATGTAGAGGTTAGGGTTAGATGGACTTGATGGTTCTGAAAGAGAGATGATGTGGTTTGAAGAAAGAAGATGCATGGCACGAGACTCTAGAGAATTAAATATGGACACATAACCTTTGGAGGCCCAATGAATTCCATCTAGGGGCTCAATGTCTCACTTCTGAGGCCTAGTGTCACCGTTTTAGGGCATGGTGTCACCCTTCTAAGGGATTTACTTATTGTAATTTTATATTTTTAAGTTGTAAAGACAAACAAAGGGGGTCAACCTCCTTTTAATTTTTTGTTGACAAACTTACGTGGACAAATTAATTTTATATGACCTCATATAAATAGAGGTCTTCTCACTTTCATTTTAGAATAAATCACTTGAGAATTACATACATTCTTGGCTAAAATTTTCGCCCTACTTGGGAAATTCGCTCCATCTTGTCTCTTGTGCTTTTGGATCCATCTCTCTTCTATTGGTTGAAGGAATGTCAATGACTTCTCTTGATGCTTGTTTCTTGGAAATTATGATGGAATATCTTGATAGGTGAGGGTTTTTCATGTTATCCCTTGGATTAGGTAAGAAATTTATGCAATTATATGTTTTCTTCTTGATTTCAAGGTTAATTTGTCAAATCCTTGGAGGAGTATAAGGGAATACACCCTGCATCAAAGATATATATTTTGTTGTCATTGAAAAGGCTATTACAAAGGTTGTTACAAGGAGTAAAATGGCTTACACCCTTGTAGATTTACCTTGCTAAGGTTTATTTACTCTAGGGAGTAAAAGGGTTTACACCCCTAGAGAAGTAATAAACCCTAGCTCATAAACAAGATACTTCATAACCCAAATGATAAGGCACTAATATTATTGCATTGAAGATTGAATATTGTCCATTGGTAAACGTGATATCAAGGAGATTGAATTTTTCAAGTTTGGAATTTAATTTTACATGCTTTAAGCTTTATTGTGCCCTAAGGGAATCTTGATTAGCCAAGTGATCTAGTTATTGTAATAAAATTTTAGATACATCCAATAGGGCTGCAACAAACTCACTCTTTTATCACTCTTTACTTACTCTTCTACCATTGAAATTCACTTGTAAGCCTTGGTAACCGTTCTACTGATTATAAGTTGTTGTTTGGGTGGTTTACTTGTTGATTTTAGTGGCTAGAATTTGTTAATGTAGAATTTTTTTTCTACAGCCATAAGACTGTTACAACATCTTGGTGATAACACTTAAATTATGACCCTCTTTGCTATCAAAGTCTTGGTTTTATCATTGGAAGATTTTCTACTAATTGTTAGCTTTGTTTTCCAACATCATGCACTTGACTTTGATGCTTTAATTTGCAGTTGTCATAAATTAGTTATTGCTGATATATGTTTTCATACAGCTGCAATTTTTGGACAACAAGGTTCCTTACTGATAACACATTGTTTTTGAGGCTTTGATCACCGTATATTGTCTTGTTCTGGGTAGGGATAACATTGTTTTACAGGTACACTACCTTGGAAACCAATTACCATCTCACAAGACTCTTTCTCAAGTCTCTTTCCCGTATTTGACCTTGACCTATAGGGACACTCTTTGATCACCTTTAATCTTCCATCCAAATCTCCCTAGTGTCCCTTGGGAATCCTTCCTTGTGTTGGACTTGTCCTTCACTAAAATGAGGGGGACATCTATTAAGGTGACATTGATAGTTGTTCCCAGTTGTGTCACACATTTGTGGCTTGGGTTGGGCTTTTCCAAAAATCAAATTGTGCAATAACAGGGACAATCAAGGGTTCTAATACACATGCACTTGATGTGCATGAAAGAAGAAACACATTCAATATGAATTCCAAGAAGAAAGGAAAGGGAAAGGCACATTCTGAACAAAAGAAGGAAGGAAATTCCAAACCCTTCGATGATTCCTCTGGCTCCAAAGGTGGAAATGGAAAGAAAGGGAAGTCAAAATGTGATTTTGCAACCACAACTATCATATTGAATCATCATGAATGAAGAAGACAATATATCTCATGGAAAAGGAACTTCAACATAACAATCTTGGGGACTGCAATCCTGAGAATTCCAAGAAGAAGCGAGGAGACCAACCGCCAGACAAAAGAAGTGATTCTCATGCTTTAATTGCTATTCATTATTCTCTCGATGCATGGATATTGGATTTAGGTGCATCTCATAATATGGCAGCCACATAAAATGTTTTATCTTCTATTATTGCATTCGAGGGTCCTCACATCCTCATCGATGATGATACTCTAGTAGAGGTCATTGGACAAGGGAGAGTAGAACTCCAACATGGAAGTTTTGAGAACGTCTTGCATATTCCAAAAATTTCCATGAATCTTCTCGCTTTTTACCAGATAACACATTTAGGCACAGACAAAAGGGTAGAATTCACACTTGATTCCATAGCCATATATGACATGCATGATAACTCCAAGATTGTTGTTGGTGAGGTGAATCACTAGTCTTTTTTATAAGCATTCAATAAGTTTATTGCTAAATCGTATTCTACTTTACCACTAATTCATATTGATGATGATAGTAGACTCTAGCACGAGAGATTTGGTCATCTAAACTTCAAATAATTGCAGAAACTCTGCAAATAGGGAATAGTCATAGGCTTGCACGGCATACACTTTCCAACTGAGTTTGTCAAGGATACATTCTTGGAAAACATCCTCAAGATAAGTTTGAGAAAGGGAGGGCATGGAGTGCCTCCTCTCCCATGGAGCTCATCCACAGTGATGTCATGGGACCCTTTCCTCATCCATCCATCAACAAGGCAAGATATGTTCTTACATCTATTGATGATTTCTTACGATACACTTGGGTGTACTTTATCATGCAGAAGTCTGAATTTTTTGAGCATCTCAAAGACTTCAAAGAACATACAGAGACTCAATTAAAGAGGAATATTAAGATCCTCGATACAGATAATGGGGGAGAATATGTGAACAAGCATGTCTAACATCTTTGTTTAGAGGAAGGTATAAAACTACAACATGCAATACCATACACTCTGCAACAAAACATGTTAGCAGAGAGGAAAAAAAAATCCCTCATGGAGATGGTCGCTTGCATGTTGCACGCAAGGTCTCTTCCCTCAAAGATTTGGGTTGATGCACTTAATTGTCCTAACTACATTCATAACGTATCTCCTCACATATCTGTCAAGGATAGGACTCCCTTTAAGACAAGGAGTGGAAGCAAACCAAAAGTCACCCACTTATGAATATTTGGATCATGCGCATGGGCTCACATACCCTTTGAAAAGAGGAAAGCATTAGATATTCAAAGAACCACATGCATCTTTGTGGGATATGTCTTTTATCGAACAAACTGTAGTTTGGGCAAAGCCCGACCCAATCCACAAGATGGAAAGAACTATGGGAGAGTCTACCCATTGTCACCTTAGATAAACCCTCCCCTCTCTTTAGTGAAGGAGAAATCGTACAAAAGGGGGGAATCCTAGGAAACCCTAGGGGGAAATGAGATGGAAAATGGATTTATGGAAGGTGATTCTCCTATAGGTAAAACTAAAAAGTGGAATATGGCTTGGGAACAAGTCTTGGTGATGGTTAATGGTTGCCAAACACTTTAATACCTACAGAAGATAGTTATACATGCCCGAGACAAGAGAAAGACAAGTATACAAGCACAATATTTCAATGGAAAAGCAAGTGAATATTGGTGTGCTAAATTACAGAAGTAAATAAATGTGTATATCAGTAATGAAGTCAATTAGTTACTACAAAAATAACCATCAAAATTTTCAAATAATTAATTGAGAATGAAGTACTAAACCAATAGATAATTTCCTAGTACTGAAGCTCAAACTTTGACGGTGAAAGAGGATTGTTAGATAGTGTTTTCATAGAATAATTTGTACATCCAAGTGGTTGTAGAAAAAAAATTCTACAGAAGCAAGTTTCAACCACGAAAATTAGCAAGTAATCTGACAAAAAGTTAACCAATAAGCAGTAGAATGATAATAGTGGCTTACAAGCAAATTTCCATGGTTCAAATGCAAGTAAAATTAAGGAATAAAGTATGTTTTGTTGCAGCCCTAATGGTTGTAGCTTTTTATTGATTACAAATCAAGAACTACTAAGACAATTAAAACACCCTAGTGAATTTAGCAAGCTTAAGACACCAAGAAAAGTTTCCAACTTGAACAAGATCAATATCTCTCAAAATTACATTTACCAAATCAAGTAATGTATTTCTCTAATGAAATAAATGATTAGTGCCTTCCCAAATGGGTTATGGAGTCTTCTTGTATTAACTTATTCCTACTACTTCTCAAGGGGTGTAATCCCTTTTACTCCCTTGAGCAAGTAACCCTAATAAGGTATAGTCTAGGAGGGTGTAAGCCCTTTTACTCCTCCTAGCAACCTTTGCAATTATCTTTTCAACCACAAACACTGATAAAACTTGTTGGAGGGTATATGCCCTTATATTCCTCCAAGGATCTAGCCAATAACAAGCATGGAACAAGAAAGAAGAGCTAACAAAATGCATATTTTCCTTACCAATTCCAAGAGCATGCAAGACAAAACCCTAGTTACCAAGAAATTTCATCACCATAGCAAGAGAAAGAGCCTCCAAGAGGTAAGACACCACTTTACTCCACAAGACAAATGATAACCATAGCATAATAGAGAGAGTGTGTGATATTTCCCAAGAGGGGCTCAAATTTCAGCCAAGTAGCTCTTCTCATGTGAGAGAGTTATGCTAAAATGAAATGAAAATGAACCTTATTTATACAAAACTCCTAAAAATTGTTTGTCCACATAAATTAGGGTAAACCACAAAATAAGGGAGCCATCCTCCCCTTAATTTTACCCTTTACATAATAAATTTAAAATTATCTTAAAAAATGCACATAAGAAACCCTAAAGCATGACGTTAACCCCTTCTAGGGTGACGTCAAGGTGACTTTAGCAAGTCATTGAGCAAAGGGAGGAGGTCGTTGGGCCTCCTAAGGCCCCTTCTTCATGCACTAGACTCATCTCTGTGATGCAAAATGTATTATTCCTCCAAAATTGTCAAGTGTCCATCAAAACAACATCATCACCACCAAAACCCAAGCCCTAGGGTGACGCCAAGCCCTCCAAAGTGACATTTTAGCCTCCAAAGGAAAATCGTTGGGCTTATAAGGGCTAGGTGACATCCTCCAAGGTATCTTCCATTGCCTCCAAAGGCAAATTTCATCTCTTGCATTGCCTCAAGGTCTGGGATATGGCATCCAACCGGTGGGCTTCCTTCCCCAATGAAGGCCCAAGATGGGCTTGTTCCTCCAAAATATCCATCAACAAGGTCTTGCAAAGACAGACAACTACACCCTCCAAGGATCTCAAGTCAAAGCATCATGGAAAGTAAAATCACATTTAATATAAGAGCCATCTAAGCATGTACATCAAAAACTACCTCATCAAATTAAACAAGTGCTCAAAGACCCTATGCAATTTGCCAAGTTTAGGTATGGGAGGGTTGACAAGGTGACCTATTGGGTGAATCAGTCCTTAAGTCAAGGAGTGATTCCTGAGTGGAAACATCTCTAAGTCATTTGGAGAAGATGAAGTGGATGGGGGTAAGACCTTTGGGCATGGGGTTCATGACATACAAGGGTTCGTATTGTCTCATTTATGGGTGCCTTTGTAGAGGTTGTGTTGCACCTTCGATTTCAGTGCATCCTTTTTTCCAAGCCCATTTATTTCCATTTGTTATTTAAGATGTTTCCAGGTTGAAGCCAAGGTGGGACTTCTACCTAAGCATGAAAAACATTTCCCGCCTTGACTCTACCCCGGTCACATTATTCTTCCCAAGTTGAAGACAATGTGTGGGACTTCTACATAAGCATGAAAAACATTGTCCACACATGCTCAAACTTGGTTGGCATATTTATATTGTTATTTTTCATGGGTCCCATCAATTTCTTATGAGAGACATTTCATTGTCCTTGGTATCCTTAAGTGAGCATATAGAAGGTTTATGATTAGATTTTGTCTTTTACTAGCTACAAACCTCTGGGACTTTATCCCCTTCTTCCCATGAAATGAGGTACAACCCCTTATTGGGTCAGTACACTCGAAAATCCCAAAGAGATAAGGAGACGAATAAGGGGTGAAGTGTGAAAAATGGTAAGTATGATCGAGAATGGCATGATGACTTATCAAGGAGACCTCCAAGTAGTAAACTCATCCCTAAGGGTGACCACTTACTAGGGCGCAATGTCAACCACTAAGGTGAAACATGGCAAAGAGCATAACTTCCAAGCAAACTTTCTATAATCAAAAGCAATTTTAAATGCAACATACTCAAATTCCTGAAATATTAAAGTGACACTTACTCAAATACTTGACTTGTACCCCATGGAGCAAGACCCATCATCTTTCAAAATCAAATTGATGTGGTTGATGTCGTCGTCACAAATCCAAGATGTGTGATGGTGAAGTGGTTCTTCGTGTATGCATGTGGACATTGTCAGTCATCTGTCTTTCTGTACTCCATGTTTGCAACCTAAGGGCCTCGAGACATCATCTCCTTAGTTATCCATATAAATTGGGGATAACAATGCCGATGGTGTGAAGGGTTATAGGTTGATTGATTCCTCAACGGACAAGCTCATTATTGAGTGAATTGTCTAGTTTGAGAAAAGTCCCTTGCATGCACCATTGGATCCACATGAGGAGACCTCTATACCTCTGCCTGTAGCAAACATCAACGATGATGAGTCCACTCATTCAAATCATGGTTCAGATATGAGTTTTGAATATGATTCAGAACATGATAAGCATGCATATGATGAGCCACAACAGATGCCCAACTGGGCATAGACCACCCTATAGGAAACACGGGACCTTGTGGGGGATCCAATGAATTATAGGAGGATGAGGTCTCAATTTGAGTATCCTCCTCATGCACTCACAACTACCGAACCATTGATTCCCATGAATTGCTACATGGTTCTAGATTCAGACCCACACACCCATGCAAAGGATATAAGGAATCCATTATGGGAAGCTGCTATGCAGGAGGAACATAATTCTCTTCTCGAGAATCAGACTTGGGATCCAGTTTCACTTCCTTAAGACATGAATCTTATCATATGCAGATGGGTCTATAGGACCAAGAAGGCAGCAGGTGGGCAGGTGATCAAGTACAAGGAAAAGTACAAGGCAAGATTGGTTGCCAAAGGTTTTCGGTAGATCCATGGGATATACTATGACGATACCTTTGCTCCAGTAACAAAGATAGACTCCATCTAATTGGCCCTTTCCCTTACAACAAATAGGGGGTGGGAAGTTCACCAGATGGATGTGAATAATTCCTTTCTTCACGGGGATATATCAGACGATATTTACATGGAGCAACCTTAGGGGTTCATACATAACTCATCCTTAGTATGTCGACTGAAAAAGTCACTCTATGGCCTCAAGCATGTGCCTAGAGCATGGTATGTGAAGATCGATTCTTATTTTCTTTCTCAACATTTTGTTTGATGTAAAATCAGAACCGAACGTCTACATGTTGAGAACCTCATACTCCTTACTGATCTTATTTCTATATGTTGATGATCGTCTGATCACAAGAAGTTTAGTCTCAACAATTTCTATGGTCAAAGACATTTCACATGACAAGTTTTATATGACATACATGGATCCAATACACTTTTTCCTTGGTCTCAAGATTAGTTAGGATGCTTCAGATATCAAGTTATCTCAGACTAAGTGGGATCTCTTAGTTAAATTCAACATGATCGACTACAAGTCAACAACCACACCCTTTTTGTCTGGTGTACATCTTGAGGATGGCAGGGATACACCATTGGTAGAAAACACCTTTTATCGGTAGCTTGTGGGGATCCTTTTGTATCTCACCCACACCTGATTGAATCTCTCATATACAGTAGGGGTAGTTTATAGGTACATGCAGGAGCCACATGAGATACACTAGAAGGCATCCAATCACATCCTCATATATGTTCAGAAAACCACCAATTATGGGATCCATTATGAAACAAGTTGTGCATTGGATCTCATGGGATTCATAGATTTTGGTTGGTCTAGCGATAACACATATTGCAAGTCCACTTCCGGGTATGTGCTTATTTTTGGTTTTAGTTCCATATGTTGGTCGATTAAAGAGCAATCAACAAGTGCTTTATCGTCAGTTGAGATCGAGTACATAGGGGTAGTCAACATCACTATTCAATCACTTTGGATTCAAAACTTCCTCACTGAGCTTGACATCCTTTTCCACCATCCGACTGTCATTTGGTGTGGCGATCAAAGTACTCTCAATTTTTGCAAAGACACGGTGCAACAGTAGTGGACCAAACACATCGAGATCCATATGCATTACATCAGAGAGATGGTACATGACATGATCATCGATTTGTGGTACTTTCCATCCATCGAATAGATTGTAGACATCTTCACCAAGACATTTATTGAGCATAATTTCTACTTCCTACACTATCATATTGGAGTGAAGGACGTAGTTCCTTAGCAACTTCCTTTCTTCCTTATTCTTTTATGATACATTGTACTTTGAGGGGTGGGGTTTCCCATGAGGTTTTCCCTCTTTCCTCTATTTCTATTGTTCATTATTAGATGCATTGTAAAATAGGTACCTAACATGGCCTTGGTTGTCAGGACCCATTCATCATTTACACCCTAGTAGTGTTCAAGGGGGGTGTTGGAGATATTACACACTCACCTGGGTAATTCTTTTCATAAGGTTAATAGTCTAATGTTGAGGGAGATTCCATAGATGAGGATATTCCCCTACAAATTAGGGTGCCTCCTACAAAATAGGTAGCCTTCCCTCTTCAGTTGAAATTCAATTACACCTTAATTAGACTAGTGGAGGACACTTATGCATGGAAACCTTGGTTTTAACACCTGCAATTGCATGTTCACCTCGGTTTACTCACCAGGAAGACGTATATCACATGCATGCAGTCAAGAGGGTGCATATCATGTGCATGCATTAGTTTCTCTCACCTCCACATGTGACTTAGTTAACTAATGATTGCATGGACCAATTAAATAGGACTAGGTGGCAAATTAATTCAGTTTCTATCAGTGAGTGTCCAAATCTCTATAGATCACTAATATGGTGCATTTACTTAGACATGCAGAGTATATCATGTGTATTATTCATTTTTACTCATTCAGTTAATACAATTCATTCTTTCTCTCAAGCTTGTTTCTCTTTCTCTTTTCTCTCTCGCAAGCTTTGTGTGATTTTTCTACCTGCTAGTTTCTTTGTGCAAGTTTCATTGAAACTTCACAAACATTCCAAGGAGAAAGTGTAGTAAAGGCCTCAAATAATGGTGTAGAGGCATCCCAAGCAAGAAAATGTCCAATATCTAGCCTCATAATGTGGAAACACCTCATGGAAAGAGTAATAAAGGCCTCAAAAGGTGGACAGCCCCTCAAATAATGCTCATAAACCCTTGAAATATGTTTCCAAGGCATGCCCATGCCCATATCCAATGTCAAGGAACCTTGATTAAGTGTGGAAGTGACCATCCAAGTAAAAAAATGGGTCATAAAACCCCCAACGATTAGTATGATGTCCAAAAGTGTGGGTGGACCCTCTAATCACATGATAAGATTCTCAAAAGTGGTGAAAAAGAAGGATGCCCTAGAATATTCAATGTGGCATGTGTAGAGGATGTACATGTATGCATAAATAGGAAAAATATGCCTTGGAGGATGTGATCAGTGCCTTTGGATTCATGTACTGCCTTGAGAATTGTGATACTGCCTCAAGAATAATGAGTCTGCCTTGAGAATCTAAAGAATCATCTTTGATAGTAGACGGTCAAAGTGTGATTAATACATAGGACAAGGATCCATGCTTAGGAATAAAATAATTGTGTTATACACAGGTGTGACAATCTTTACAAAGAAAAACATGTTTACATCATATAGAAAGGGGTAAGAGAGATTAGTATATCCCCTAGATCATGTGTCCTAGTAGATCCACCCCAAGATGGTTGCATACCAACCCAGATCATAAATGAATGATATGATGAAGAGTTACCAACATCAAAGGGTATTTGAGCTTAGCCATAAAAAAAAATCCATCTTGAAATGGGGACTCAAAGGATAGGCCATGACTGACCACATGGGGTCTGGAGATACTACATAGCCCCCCCACCAATACATATAACATTTAAGCGTGATCCAATACGATACATGAGTGCAAATACAACCACACTTTTAACTCATCATGATATAATAAGGCACATAATATACTCATATGATGGTCCACATCTGGAAAAATAATATAGGGTACAATGAAGTGAATCTAAGGTGTAACTGTTGGCTCCAACTCAAAGACACATGCTCATCTTGAGAGTGCATGAGAACTCTAGAATCTACAAAACCTATAGACCCAAAACATTCTCCACTAATGGATGTCAAATGCACAAGTGCTTTTTCCCCTTCCTTAAGAGAGAAATAAATCCACACGTAAATGAAATATATCCAAGCACATGTTAATATCACCACGTCTTAGAGAAAAATATGTACATGTAAGAAACATTTTAATTTTTTATTCTAAACAAAAAGAAAATGCAGAAATCAATAAAGTAAATGAATCACACAAGTAAATCTAATGCTCATGCTAACGAGCTTATTCATTCTAACCTAACATAACATGCTAAGTAAAATCATAAATCCAATGCAACCATTTCATGAGTTCATCAATACCATGAAATTTACTTTTGTTCTTGGTCACAAACCAAAATAATGAAACATCAAGGAGGAAGTAAGCATATGCCACATCTCCTTTACCTTTCCTTGGCCAAAATATGATGTAAGACTATGGTAATGCGAGAGAAGAATAGAGCCATGCCAAGCTTTACCTATATTGTTGCAAGCTCCTTTAATAAATAGGTGGATAGGGCTGACATAATCATCTTTCTTGACATAATCATATAATAAACGATCATTGTTACTCATCAAACCATCAAGCAAGAGGGGCTTCAAGAGAGGCTCCAATAGAAACCTACAAGAAGATTGTTTCCCCTCCTTGCTACTATCGATAATATATATGGATTAGACATGATAAAACCCATGGGAATTGAAAAAATATGTAAATCCAGGACTCATGGTTGTATGTCCCTATATGTGAGGCTGAAAAATTCTTATAATAATCCCAAAATCAAGCATGTTGATCTATACCAGAAATTGTACCTTCAATAACTTCATCACTGGATGGATTTTCTTGCATACGAAAGTCATGAGTTGGGGATCTCCATGGTTGAAAATTTTCTTCTATCATTTGGCCATGAAAACCCTCTTTGTGTACTTGTAAATCACTCTTATTATTGATGTGATATGGATGTTCCTACACTATGAAGTAAGTTTCACATTCTATGATTGTGTTTGGTTGTCCACATGACCAAAAATATGCAATCTTATCTTTAGAACCATCATCATCTATATCGTAATTGGGATCCCTGTCAAAATAAAAACACCTTATATTCTATTTGTGTCTTTCAATACAAAGAAAACATCAATATTCTCAATTTCTTTATTGTCATGCTCTTTATCAAATAAGGGTTTCTCTAATAGATTTTCCTTTTCCAAGTTGCTAAAGGATGTATCACAAAACTCAAAATCTTGGAAAGGAGTATAACATATCAAACCCTCACTTTCATGTGGTAGAGAACTAACAGATGCTCAGATGCTCATGTCATCAAACTTCTCTTCATATATTTGACCTTGAAATGACCTTGGTTTTCAATGGAAACATCATAAGATTATTCATCATTGTTTTAAGATTCTTCATCATTGTTTTCTTCTTTTTACTCCCTTAGAATAGGGGTAACTAGGGAGATCATGTCTCGAGGCCCACATGTAGGAGACATGGAGTGTCGAGATCCATATTGACTAGTAGAGCCCCACGGGGCCCTCCTATATTGAATTGCCCCATTATCCATCACAAGCAACAAAGAAACATCCATCACACTAGCATGGCCCCATAGGACAATAGGTCTTGTTTCATGAGGTAACAAGTCCAGTTTCATGGTAAGTGTCACTTTAATAATTGAAGCATTTGAATATGTTGAAAATAATCATTTCTTAATTATAGAACGTTTTCTTGGAAATTATACCTTTTGCCTTATTTAACCTTGGTGGGTGTCATCATGCCCTAGTAAGTTAGTCACCCTCGAGAATGGGGTGTCACTGGGGGGTTCCTTGAAGATTCATCGTACCATTACCGACCATACTTATCACTTTCTAGACTTCTTCCATTTCTTCTCCTCATATTTTGGGATTTTCGGGTGCAGTGACCCCATAAGGGATTGTACCTCATATCATGGGAAGAAGGGGTTCAAGGCCCAAAGGGGAATGTAGATGGAAAAAGACAAAAGTCAATCATAAACCTTCTAGATTCTCACCCTCGGATCCCAAGAATAATGAAACACTTCTCAAAAGAATGAGGGACCTGTAAAATAAATAACTAATTAATCTATCATGCTAACCAAGGTAGCGCGTATGTGGGCTATGCATTTCTTTTTTAGTTCCCATTATTGTCTTCAACTTGGAAAAGCACGATACCCAAGGTAGAGCATATGTGGGCTATGCATTTCCTTTTTAGTGCCCCTCATTGTCTTCAACTTGGGAAAACTATAATAAATTAATGGCAAAAAGGGATTGGAAAAATGTTGCATCACAAATGAAGGGTAGCACACCCTCTACAAAGGTGCCCATAAATGAGACAATATGAAACCCTTGTATGTCATGAACCCCATGCCAAAAAGTATTACCCCACTCCACCTCATACTCACTCATTAATTAGATAGGTTTCCCTTGGGAAACACCTTTGATTTGGGGATTGATTGGCCATATAGGACACCCTAACACCCCTCCTACACCTAAATTTTACAAATCATATAAGGTCTTTGAGCATTTGTTTAGTTTGAAAAGGGAGGGTTTGATGCACATGTTTGGATGGTTCTATTATTTGATGTAGCTTACTTGGCATGATTCTTGTGACTTATGGACCCTTGGAGGGAACATTTGTTTGTGTTTGTAGGACCTTTCCCGGTGGATAGGTATTCATGAGGAAATGATTGTGTTCGGACCTTCATGAGGGATTTGGAGCTGAAGGATGGGTGCTAGACCCCACGTCTAAGGCAGGATTGTGATCACCATTTTCACATTGAAGAAGGAGGTTATTTCCTTTGAAGGAACTCTGGCATGGCTAGGAGATGAGCTCCCACCTTTCTCCACATAAATGTTGCCCTTTGGAGGCTTGTACATCACCCTACTATCCCATGACGTCACTTAGGGCTTGAGGCTTTGATGGAGGAGGGTTTGATTTGACATTTGGCATGTGTGGCATGAAGTATGGCCTTTGGAGGCCTAACATTGCATCCTTCCATCCCAATGTTCCACATTTGAGCTCAACATCACCCTTTAGGGTTTTATTATTGCAAAAATTGAATTTTGTTTAATTTGAATGGGAAAATTAAGAAGTAGGATCAATTATTGAAAATACACGACTTTTGGGTGGCTAGGATTTCCCATATAAATATGGCTAGCCACCATTCATTTTTTATCAGAACTCTTCCTTACACAAGAGGATCAAGTCTGAAATTTTCTCCCTATTTGGAAAATTGGCTCTTTTACATGGTGCACTATCTCTTGAAGGGAAAGTCTTGGTGTTTCTTGGATCATATCTGGTGAAATTTTCTACTACTAGGGTTTTATGCTTGATTATTCTTGGTGAATTAAGTAAAATAAGCAATTCCATTTCATTCTTTGGCTCATATAAGGTATTTCTTCCTCTCTCTAGAAGAAATATTTCATCCATTAATTGGTTAAGGAAACCTCATCTAGGGAAAACTCCTAAAGCACTAAAGTGATATCACTTTAGGAGTTTCGTTTTAGAAGTTTGTTGTGATTAATTTCCAAGAATCTAAAGGAGGAGAATTCTCTAGGGCCCAAAAGAGCTTTCTCCCTAGAAAATCTTCCTCTGGAGGTTTAGAGTTTGAGGCCCTAAGGTGCTAGAAACTCAAAGTTTACCCCATTTCTTTAGACATTATTATCATTGGTCTCCAATTGAATGCTAATTGTTGTTGCAAATGACTCCATAAGCCCAAAAATGCACTACTCTACTTGATCTCGTGAAGGAATTGATCAAAACACTCTCAAACTTTACTCTCTAAGAATTTCACTAACCTCTTCTAACCCTAGATTAGCTTAATCTAATAATCTAGTTGTTGTTGTTGCAAATATTTGCTACAACCATCATAATTGATGTAATTTTCTACATAATTTACTCTAACTCATAGCTAACATACCCATAAATTGCTTGAAATAAATGCTAATTGATCTATTGGATAAATGTTGTTTTTTCACTATTGTTTCATGCAATTATGATCTATATTTCTTGTGGCTATTACAAAATACTATTCGTTGTTATAAATCGTCATTTAGATGCAATTTTACTTCAACCATTGTATCTTTATGTTGTCTACTATTTGTTGAGGTATTTTTATCATATTGGTACTTGGAAAGTGCTATAATGCATGCTATATTGTTCTTGGTCCATGAAGGTACACAAAACTCTTCGTTTGCCTCAATTTCACAGACACGGACCCTTTGACTTAGGTAACCTGTGAGAGGGAACTTTGAGCTTGACCACACCATTGTTATTTAATCCCTTGAGGTTACCGGGGATGCCTCCCCTAGGTTGGACTTCTTCCATCCCTAAAACATGGGGATTTCCTACTAAGGTGACAGTGGTGGGTTATCATGTAGTTATGCTAATTTGACTTACTTGTCTTGGGCTTGGAAAAGTACAAATTGTGAGATAACATTTTGGCATCGTTGTCGGGGATAATCAAGTCATTTTTCCTCAACGACACATCTTTAATGAGCTTTTTCCTAAAGCCCTTATCTTACAAGCTTACTTGACGACTCCATTGACGGTGATTCACTCTTTTCTTTTGATAATCCTTGAGGGGTTATCTGGCGACTCCATTGGTGACAACCCACACCGAACATCATTGTTATAGCCAACCATGGCTCGTCCATGGGATTCAGGTAATACTTTTTGACCCTTGGACATGAGTGAGATCCCAGTGTATCCTCGACAAATGCTTCCTGAGCACACAAAGTCATGGCTACCCAAGTTTCCCGGTAATGATGAGACTAATGTCGATGAACACATGATTATTTTCTGGGCCTTCTTTCCTTTTTTTTCCTGTGGATGAAGATGTTGAATACTTGGTGATGAAACTTTTTGCAGTCACTCTTCATGATTGATGATGCTATATTATGGTTTAATGGTCTGCCTGACAAAATCATCAAGAGCATGACCGAATTTTAAGAGATCTTCCTTGATAGGTGGAGCACTGAAGAAGACTCGGATATGCTATATGACATGGATGCGGAAGAAAATTACGAAGAGGAGCAATAATTATCCCATGATTATACTGAAGATAATAAAGACTTGATTGAAGAACAAGAGCTTGACGAGGTGAGTTATGAGGATTAAGTGTTGGTGTATGGTCCTCCATTTGATGAAGTCATCCAAGCTTCCCTTCCTCTTGCATAAGAAGAAGAGAACGTGGTTAGTCATTTTCCTTTTCAGGTTTTTGATGATGCTTTGTTCTATAATTCAGAAGGTGGAGAGATAGGGGAATCCTTATATGTGCTAGATCCTTCATATTGTAATAAAGATGATGGCGTAGTTTATAATATCGACGAGTTTATACATGTTGATAAACATAAATGGGTTGTGATTGGTCGTGATAAAGACCTCATTTACGATATTGAAGGTCATTTTCCATTGGTTATGTTACAACAACAGTATGAGATTGTTATTGATTTTGATATTTGGCAGCAAGTATATAACATGATTATGGATTTGTTCCAACCACCTAGGGATTATTGTATGAAAAATTCTTATGAATATTTCAGGTCATACCCTAGGGGGTTTGATGCTTATTATTTTGAGCACTTGGATTTATTCTATGAAGAAATTTTTCAACCACTATTATGATCCACTCTTGATGAGGGTAAGGAAATGATTTTCCCGGAGAAGGATACTTGTGATGAGGCTTTCCAACACCTTTATTTTCCTTTCTCTTGCTATGTCACAAAGGATGCAATTGATAAATGCGCTCCTTGTCCCAAAAAGTTTATGAGGAATAATTTTCTCTTGGAATTTAAGGGTAGGTTGAATTCTTTAAGAAGACGTTTGATATCACGATCCTTCAACCTTTCCCTAAGTAATTTTTAGTCATCCTCGAGATTCTTACTCATCCCTTTTCAGGCTTCAGGGAGTGATAATATCCAGGCTAGTTAACCTTCTGACCATTTGAACCAACCTAATGAGTCTCTACCTTGTCACAACCATATTCATAGACATATTGAGCATTCTCATGAGAACATGGCTTGGCATAATTTTGTCCCTCCCTCCCATCTCCATGAGTTAGATTTGATGATTTCCTATGATATACTGATTGCTCTACCTCATGTTCTTTCTATGCTTGACTTGTGCTTGTTTTGGTTTATGATGAAGCACAAAGGTAGATATTATGATACATTGCAAGGATGGTTTCACTGGTTATATTATTATACCTAGCATTTATTACTAACTTATAATAGTGTAGATAGGTTAAGATAGGCATTTGAATCATGCATGTCATTGTAGTATAGTGTACATTTAGTAGCTTTATTTGCCTACATTCCTATTATTTACATGTTCTCTTCTTGCATCTTCCATCATAGCTATGTCATACTCATATGTTTCACATGATTACATTGATATGTTAGAATAAAAATATTGGAAAATTTTCTTTTCAACATTTACTTTTGGATTTTGATAATTTCATAAGAATAAAGGGTGATAGCACCACCCTCAATGCTATGATGATTTTTCTTGAGTGTGTAGGGAGAGGTCATACCAGAGATGTTTAGGTTCTCATGCACTCTATGGTGATCAAATTTCCTTGAGTAGGAGCTTGGTGTTACCCCCTCAGACTAGGGTGACTAGGGAGATAATGTCTCAAGGCCCACAGGTAGAAGACATGGAGTGTCGAGAGCCATATTGACTAGTGGAGCTCCACAGGGCCCCTCCTATCTTGACTTACACCATTATCCATCACCAAAAAAATATAAACATCCATCACATTGGCATGGCCCCAGAGGAAATCAGGGCTTGTTTCATGAGTTAATAAGTCTGGTTTCATGGTAAGTGTCACTTTAATAATTGAAGCATTTGAATATGTTGCAAAAAATCATTTCTTAATTATAGAATGTTTGCTTGGAAATTATGTCATTTTCCTTATTTAACCTTGGTGGGTATCATCATGTCCTAGTAAGTTGGTCACCCTCAGGAATGGGGTGTCACTGCGGGGGTCCTTGAAGAGTTATCGTACCATTCCTGGTCATACTTATCACTTTCCAAGCTTCTTCCATTTTATCTCTTCATGTTTTGGGATTTTTGGGTGCATTGACTCAAGAAGGGATTGTACCTCATTTCATGGGAAGAAGGGGTTGAAGGCCCAGAGGGGAATGTAGCTGGAAAAAGATAAAATCCAATCATAAACTTTCCAAATGCTCGTCCTGGGATCCTGAGAAAAATGAAACACTTCTCAAAAGAATGAGGGACCCGTAAAATAAATAACTAATTAATCTATCATGCCAACCAAGGTAGATTGTATGTGGGCTATGCATTTCCTTTTTAGTGACCCTTATTGTCTTCAAATTGGAAAAGTGTGATACCCAAGGTAGTGTATATGTGGAATATGCATTTCCTTTTTAGTGCCCCTTATTGTCTTCAACTTGGGAAAACTCTAATAAATTAATGAAAAAAGGGGCTCAGAAAAATGTTGCATCGCAGATGAAGTGCAACACACCCTCTACAAAGGCACCCATAAATGAGACAATATGAACCCTTGTATGTCATGATCTCCATGCCCATAAGTATTACCCTAGTCCACCGCATACTCACACATGACTTAGATAGGTTTCACTTGGGAAACAACTTTGACTTGGGGATTGACTGACCCAATAGGACGCCCTAACACCACTCCCACACCTAAATTTGAAAAATCGTATAAGGTATTTGAGAATTTGTTTAGTTTGAAAAGGGAGGGTTTGATGCACATGTTTGGGTGGTCCCATTATTACATGTGGATTACTTGGCATGATTCTTGTGACTTATGGACCCTTGGAGGGTGAATTTGTTTGTCTTTGCAGGACCTTTCCCAATGGACATGTATTCATGAGGAGATGACTGTGTTTGGACCTTCATGAGTGCTTTGGAGCCCAAGGATGGGTGCTAGACCCCACGTATGGAGCAGGCTTGTGGTCACCATTTTCACATTGAAGAAGGAGGTTGTTTCCTTTGGAGGCACTATGGCATGGCTAGGAGATGAACTCTCACCTTTCTCTACCTAAACGTTGGCCTTTGGAGGCTTGGATGTCACTCTACTGGCCCATGGCGTTACTTAGGGTTTGAGGATTTGATGGAGGAGGGTTTTATTTGACATTTGTCATGTCTGGCATGAAGTGTGGCCTTTGGAGGCACAATGTTGCATCCTTCCAGCCCAACGTTCCACATTTGAGCTCAATGTCACCCTAGAAGGGCATGACGTCACCATTTAGGGTTTTATTCTTGTAAAAATTAAATTTTGTTTAATTTGAATGGGAAAATTAAGAAGTTGGATCAATTATTGAAAATACGTGACTTTTGGGTGGCTAGGATTTCCCATATAAATATGGCTAGCCACCATTCAGTTTTGATCAGAACTCTTCCTCACACAAGAGGATCAAGTTTGAAATTTTCACCCTATTTGGAAAATTGGCTCTTTTACATGGTGCAATATCTCTTGGAGGGAAAGTCTTGGTGTTTCTTGGCTCATATATGGTGAAATTTTCTAATACTAAGGTTTTATGCTTGATTATTCTTGGTGAAGTAAGTAAAATATGCAATTTCATTTCATGCTTTGGATGTTTATAGTAAATTTTACTCATTCATATTGAAGATTATGAGATTGCTTGTTTAAAACCCTAGGAGAAGGAACATAAGGAATTTATTCCTCTCTATAGAAAATTTCATCCATTAATCGCTTAAGGAAACCTCATCTAGGGAAAACTCCTAAAGCCCTAAAGTGCTAGCACTTTAGGAGTTTTGTTGTAGAAGCGTGTTGTGATTACTTTTCAAGAATCTAAAGAAGGAGGAGAATTTGCTAGGGCCCAAAAGAGCTTGCTCCCTAACAAATATTCCTCTTGAGGCCTAGAGTTTGAGGCCCTAAGGTGCTATCACCTCAAACTTTACCTCATTTCTTTAAACATTATTATCATTGGTCTCCAATTGAATGCTAATTGTTGTCTTATGCAAAAGCTTCTCAATTTTCCTACCATTTCGTTAAAATTGACTTAATAAATTTAAATAACTAAAATTGAGAATGGAACAACAATAATTATAGGAAATACTGAGTAAATTGATATTGGAGTTCTCCCCTGCTAGGATACGTCTCCGGGTCCACTTCAAAAGAGGAACCAATCCATTAAAAATGATGAAAAATACACCATTACTTCTTCTTTACATCAAAGAATGGTCTCCAATCTGCAAAAGAGTCATTGGTGTTCTTCTAGGAAGACAATACCACCGGTCTCTCAACAGTCAATGGCTTCCTCTTGCAATAAAGAACACTAACTTGTGTATTTTCTCCAAAAAGAGTATTTTTCCCCACTTCAAATCCAATTTGATCCAATTTATAACACTTCTCAAGTTTGTGGTACAATGGTAAGGCACTAGTTTTTTTGTAGAGAAAGGTGGGGTTCAAATCCCCTTGAATCCACCCTTTGCTTACATTATTTGTTGAAGTATATGGATAATAACCCACATGAATTATACACCATGATTTTATAATATATATACCCATGTGAATTACAATATAGACATGTGATATATGATTATACCACGTATGTCCTTGTTGGTTAGTGTGTTTGGTATTTAGGTGGACACGTATGGAAAGGTGGGGTTCAAATCCCCTCGAATCGACCCTTTGCATACATTATTTGTTGAAGTGTATGGATAATATCCCACATGAATTATACATCATGATTTTATAATATATATACCCATGTGAATTACAATATAGACATGTGATATATGATTATACCACGTTTGTCCTTTTTGGTTGGTGTGTTTGGTATTTGGGTGGACATCTACGACATTTACATTGGTGTGTTAGGTGGGCATGATATTTTATATGATTTTAAAATCTCATTTTTAAAGTTTATCCATCATTTATGGAGGTTTTATAACTGATAGTATTTATAATGCCATATACATGCCAATGTAATTAAGTGTGAAGTGTAGGTGCCATGTTGAAGCTAGGATTGCAATATTTTGGAGATTATCATACATGAATTTTACCAATCAATCAAATCTTGTCACATGTTAACATATGATTTTTTCCCATGTGTCGATGATGTATCTTGTTTTTTTATATGTTTGTTTTCAACTTTAGTAGGCCATAATTTTTGCATACAGTCTCTTATTGACCCCATGGATCAATCCTCCCCGCTAAGAACAGCTAAAGAGCTTTTTGGACCACCAAAGTATTGATTTATTTAAAGTAACTGAGGTAAAATTCTCTCCACTTGTTTCCATCATCGTGCTTTACTTGGATGCATTCCTTTTTAGACCAACACAAAGATATTCTATGTCTCATCTTCGTGAAGTCCTCACCCTCACATCAAGAATAACATATTCCTATAATTCATTTAGATATTCAAGAGAGAAATCATCAAGAGAGGGAACTTGAACATTCTCACCTTGATCCATGATCTTGGGGCTGTAGCTTCAATTTTTCAATTAACCACATAATAAATCTACATATATGGAGGTAACTCTAACCGGAAATAATTTTCACAAATATTTTCCAAAATTTTGAATGGAACATACCTAATTGGCTTGATCTTTTTACTTTCACCTTTAAGGAATTCCTTGTTGATATTTAGCCAAAATAGATCACCAATTTTGAAGTGATGATCAACATGATGGCGTATTTTAATATACTTGGCTTGGCTATTTTCCAATTGATCCTCTACAACTTGATGAACCAATTCAATCTCCTAGATGAACTGGCTGTGCATAATTGTGTTCATCACTATTGAATCCTTCAGAGACAAAGTCCAAGGATGCTTGACCAAATATCAAAACATGTCTCGAGGACCTGCAGTGAAGAATGTGTAACGCCATGTGAAACATGTTCAATACGGTGAACACTTCCCAAAACGTATGCTTTCTACAATATCTTTGGAGTAAGTGTATCATTGTCATGTTGACCACTTCCATTTATCCATTATTATGTGGATGAAAAGAAACTCTCTTATAAATCTTAGTGTCTATTAACCCCCACAAAGTTAGGCCGAATTCTCCAGAAGGCGGAGTCGATTAGTCTGAATGGATGTGGAAAGAGTAAAGGCGAACCTAAACAATGAGCAGGAAAAATAATGTTTTCTCTTGCGCTGAACACAGGAAGCGCTAAAGAATACACATTTCGTTGTCCGACAACGTATGTCATCAGCGGTATACCGACATAAGATGAACCCATACAAAATCCATAGACACTTTGCATGAATGAGAAGGTGCAGTAGCATGCAAAAAGCCAATTTTACTTAGTTTGCTAGTGGGCAGCATGGTGATCCTGCATATTTTGGACAAAGTTTCGCCATCACGGGGCCCAGCCAACAATAGATGTTACCTTCAGCTACTATATTGCTACGCCAAAATTACGGAAGTAGGAGAAGTAATATAGCGTTGTACACTCTTTCATCTCATGACACACACTTTACCAAGAGATTGTGCCATTTATTATGTACATGATATCTCAAGTGTACCCACTTTAATACTCCATTTGGATTAGTGTTTCATATACATCCTTAAAATATTAATCTCTAGCATATTCAATGTAACTTTCATGAGTTATTGAATTGTGATTAAGGATTGTAGAAATTGTACTAGTAGGTCTTGATAACATATCAACAACTTTTTTTGTATACTCTTATACCTGATGACCAAATGGAATTTTTGCAATAATCCCATCAACCAGAAATGACATGAATATTGTAGCTTAGTTTGTGATTGAATATATTTCAAATATTGATGATCCTATGTGTTTGGGACAAATCGGTAAGTGTGGACCACGAACTAATCTCCCTGGTTTCACCCAGAAACTAGAACAAAACAAATAATTTTGAACCTTCCCTTTAGAACATATATCAAATAATAAGAGGATCCAAAACATACATTTTAAATGTTGTAGACCTGACCTCACTAATGTGATCCCAACTTCATCATAAGGCTTATGGATAAGTATCTACATGAAAAGAACACAATCCAACGAAGACAACAATAACATAGTCTAGTAGTGGAAACTATATGCGTGATCAAAGGAATCATACAATATATGGACAAATAGCGTTCATATAGGAAAGAAAGAGTATATATGTATTAAATAATGTGTGGAAGAAAGATACAACTAGATGCCTTGAAGTTGTTAGGTTCCTTCCAGCAATTCCTTACTTCCCACACACTTATGCTCCAACGAGTTATGAGACTATAAGTTTGAAGATACTAAAATCTATCTTGACAACATAAATTAGAATCCTATCATAAGCCCTTCGGTTGAGAATTCTCAAGCCAAAATTCTATTAACTCATAAGCCATTCTCAAAGCTATTCTCAAAGCTATTCTCAAAAGCTAACTTTCCCCATGAAAACTCCCCTCCTTTTATAATATTAAAAGGATAGGGTGAGGAGGATCCCATGAGGAGCAGGGATGTGACTCCGTCGAAGCTGATTGGAGTCCACCTCACCCTCAAAGCTTCTATTCTAGAATCTTTGCGAAGCTTCTCTTTTTCAGCCGATGCAATCATCACTTATAACAATGAGAAAGCTGCGAAAATGTCACAGGGCACTATAGTTGCAACCCTCATTCGATCCTATGTCGGCCTGCTGATGAACAAGGTGCGATGATCCTTCTTTGCGGGTTTTGACAAAGGAAAAGATAATTTCATCTCCCTGGGAAAGTTTGTCTTCATTCTTCTTAGTTAAGGCAATTGATCCTTCTAAGACAAAGGATAGGTGTACATCATTAATGGTCATAGGGGTGACTAAAATAATGTGTAACATTAAGCCCCAAAAGTATGAAGTTAGAGGAACATAGTGATAGCTAAAATGCTTTGTCGAGTGTGTGTAAGGAAAAAGGAACAGTCGGTCGATTGAAAACCTACCGATAAACAAAGGAAATCTGATTACAATAATATATCATCACTAAGGTGAGCATTCCAATACTCGAGAATACAAGTGATTCAAAGTACGTAATGGACATCCAAAGATCCATTTCAAGTAAGACAAGTCATGGCCACCAAACATGCATTGTGGATCCATGCCATTTATGACTCAAATATGAACATAGCCACCAAAAATACATTGTGAGATCTATGTGTTAAAGACTCAAATTTGAACATAGCCACAAGACATACAACTGTGGATCTATGCTGTGATTACAATCACGAATATGCTCAAGCGCAGCTAAATCCTATCGAGAGAAAGATCCAAGGTCTTCATCTCCACAATTCCATAGTACGAATCTAACCATGCGAATACGTAATGTGAAGTTGAACATGGTAGAAACCCTTGATTACCGGTCATTAATGTATATTGTTAGCAAGTGTAAGGGAAATCACCATTAATGTCGATAAATCCCAAGGTACACTAGAACAATCCAACGAATGTGAATGAATTAGCTGAAGTCGAGCACTCGACGTAATCTCTCGATCGGGGGTCAATAATGAAAACCATTGTCGAAAGAGAGGAAACTGCCATTGTGGGGCATGCAATTTCAAAGGTACCAATTAGTTTCTAAGTCTAATTCTCGGATAATGAGTTGAATTCGATGGGAAAAAGAATCATCATAGGAGGGCATTAATGTATCCCCAATCAGCGATCTGAAACATGTAAAATGATTTGAAGTAGATCAAAGTAACAATTGATTTAGGACTGAATCAAGGATGACTGACACAATAGAAACCTTGGAATTGCAAAATGGGCTGATGCAATAGAAGGCTTAAGAATTTTGTAGAAATGGCCAGCATAATGAGAGCAGGGTAGAAATGAATTACAGGTAAATAGAAGAGGCTTTACGGGTTGAACTTCTCTTTGAACATATTGATGACACGATAACTTTCTTGGCAACACTCATTCAACAAGGATCCGCGGAGACAAAGTGTAATCATATAAAGGAGTATGATCAAGAGAAACCAAATTTTGCTTAGTGACACCGAAGCAAATTGAAAGTGTCATGTTCAAGGCGACTCTTTACTCTTCCATAGAATATGGGTTTAGACACATTTCTTTCCCAATTTTTCCCCACCATTTAAAGCTGAGAATTACCTCTTTATTTTTACACAATCTTGAGAAGGATAACATATGCTTGGTATATCTCATCCTTTAGATGATTCCTTTTGAGTATATTTAATGAACCCTAGGAAGGAGTGGTTAGATCCCATATGGGCCCTTCGATATTTTTTACAAGTCCAAAGAAATGCAAACTCAATGGTCTTTTCATATTTACTTATGGGTTTGAAAGAACTTAAGAGGACTCCATAGGTGCTAATCATGCTTGATTAGAGTGTTCCTTTTCATAAAAGTAGTCCTAATGAGGACCAAAAGATATAAACTAAGCCAATGGATGTGATTTCTAATTCCACTTTAACAAGCATGAAGGGCAGCAAGATTGCTCGACAATATTTCATATTTAGAGAGTGGAAAGATTAAAGAGAACTCTAGGGGTTCCTTTTTCATAACCTTACGAGTTCGAAAAGTGATAAAAGTATACTTGGATACATTCTCATTTGATTCTGAGCATGAGAAGAACAAAGACTAAAAGCTTAGGATTGGTTTTCATTTTTACGCAAGCTTAAAACAAAACAAAACTATACTTGGGATAGATTTTATTTTACAATAGCTTAAAAACTAAACAAAACTTTATGCTTGAGGACACGGTTTCATCTTTACACAAGCTTGACCTACATGAAACTATGCTTGAGGTAGGTGGTTTCATTTTATACAAGCTTGAACTAGAGAAAAATATGCTTAAGACTTCCCAACACATGGTTCACGAATTTACATGG
Source organism: Picea sitchensis (assembly GCA_010110895.2). NCBI lineage: Eukaryota > Viridiplantae > Streptophyta > Pinopsida > Pinales > Pinaceae > Picea > Picea sitchensis. Next base: position 44,994 of record SNQJ01S0096204.1, read on the forward strand.
TTGGTACTTTGCCCCCAACATAAGAAGCTAGTGGCTCAAACTTCAACATGAAGTCGGAGAATTTGGAAGCATTTCCCCAAGATTAGGTCTCATCCAATACGGTGAGGATGGAATGAAGCTTCAAATATTATATGTAACAAAGTACTTGATTCAATCGAAGGAGAAATCTATTTCATTTTTAACGAGCTTACCCTTGAGAGAAGAAAAACTATGCTGAGGTTCAATCCCAGACCTCTGTTTCATTTTAATGATCTTGACACAAAGAGAGAAGAACTATGCACATAACATTTGTTTCATTTTGTTAACAAGGTTACCCACCGAGAGGCATAAGAGTGGCCTTGATTGGTTTCATTTTTAGCAGGCTTGGGGAATTAGAAAACCATGCTCAAAGATGGTTTCATTTTTAATGGAAGGCAGAATTAGAAAACCATGCTCAAAGGCTAGTTTCATTTTTTAATGAGCTTAAAAATCAGAAAACCATGCTCAAGGTTGTTTTCATTTTTTAATGAGGTTGCCTCTGAGACGCAAAAAATATCCTCGGATTTGGGTTCATTTTTAATGAGCTTGAAATCGAGAATAAACTATGCTCAAGGCGGTTTTTTTTAATGAGATTGAAATGAGAAAACCATGCTCAAAGGCTGGTTTCGTTTTTAATGAGCTTGAAATCAAGAAAACCATGCTTTCGAATTTGGTTTCATTTTTAATGAGGTTGAAATCAAGAAACCATGCTCAAGGCTCTCTTCTTGATCATGGCTTCCAAAGAGGACAATGCTCGAAGAAACCATGTCAGGGACAAAATCAACCATGGATTAAGAGAGTTCTTCAGCGGATAAGAAAGAAACTTACCTCTGGAAGGAGCACATGTTGAGGGTCAGGATAGGGGTAAGGTCGAGCTCCAATAATCCTATAGAAGAGATCACCATGTCAACCTCACAGGATCTAGGTCATAAGTGATTGAGCATACAGTGAGAGGCTACTTCATCGACATTTGAAGCCATGGGGAACAACACCACATAATTGACCTATAGCAGGGGCAATGTGCATATAAGAACCTTTTACGGAGGTCGTTGGGTTGGTAATCAATTCGGGACCAACAAATGAAATTTGATCAAAATTCACCATTCTTGATCTGAGGAAATGTTGATTAAGGTTGGTTGCCAGTGATGTCAACCAGCGAATAAATCCTGATATCACAAAGGATGAACTCCAAAGTGGTCCACTTATGAATTTGAAAGCCCTCGCGGGAAAGGCGGCTGCGGATTGAGTTATTCTAGAATTATGGTTAGAGAACCGATGCTTATTTGTGGAATAATGAGATGAAGATTGATCCAATTTTTTAGTGAAACTATCCTATATGGATAGTGCTTGTCGCATTCCATTTTGTTGGTATGTGGAGTGTCACATAACTCCCTCCATAGGTTAGAGAGTCATGGCTATAAGAAGTTGGAGAACCCGAGGTTTGGAGTGAATGGACCCAAGTTTGTTTGATGGACAATGGTATGAGTTTTGATATATTTGCGGGTAATACTGGCTATATCGGATAGTACATATTGTTTCATTTCTGGTGGTATGTGGAGCGTCACACTAACTCCTCATAGTTTGAAAGTTATGGCCCTTACGAAGTTGGAGGACCCTCATATGTCTAGAAGCCCCAAAAAGTCAAAATAGTCAAAGTGGTTTAAAGAGATTTTTAGAGGTAAATAATAAAGTGAAGTGCGAGTGTACTATAATTCCAAAGTGAATACAAAATAAATTGTTTAAATAATAAATTTAAATGGAGAAATTAGAAATTGGGTTAACCCTAAAATAAAGGAGAGAAGTGGGCAAAGTGACCTAGAAGATGTGTTTTAAAGGAGAGCTACTTGGAGTATAAATAAGAGGCAAGGCTCTCTCATTTTACATCACACTTGAGAATATTTAATATCTATAGGTGCATAAGGTAACCAAAGGATATATAAAGCAAATTTCAGAGGGAAGGCTGAAAAGAAGGCCCGAAATTTAAGGAGGATAAATTCTTTTGATGATGCTTTCTAAGGTATGTTATTCTGAGGTCATGTTTCGCAATAACTTTTATAGAATGATTGGTGTGAAATTTCTATGGAATTGAGGAAACACATCAGAAGTATGCGTGGTAAAAATCATCTTGTGGGTCATTTTATTTTTGGAGCCCTTATTTTCCATGGAGTGTAAATAGGGTTTGTGGCTAGTACAGAAACTAGTCTAAAACATGTGTGTCGAAAAAAAAGTCATAAATTATTCATACCAGATCCAAATTCAAGGAGACCAAATTTCTTGGTTATAGTATATTATTTAGTATGTTGTGTAACATTTTAGGATTGATTCAACAAATATTCATGCGGGGTACGCTCTACAATGTCACTCTCTAAAATAAGCCAAATTCAGCAAGGTATGCCATTTTGCTATAACTACTTTATGAGAGGTTTCAAGTAGTGACACGTAGAGGAATTGCATATACATTGAAGAACATTGTGTATGGGTTTCATATCTTTATTCATTCTGAGGTACATAGTTATGATTATTTCAAGTTAGGGTTGTTGACTAATCCAAAACGTCTTGTGAGACTAAAGAAAAGTTTGATAGAAATGCTAGTCTCTTGTTCTTAAAAGTTAAGGAAGAAGGTTTGGTATGTGATCATATACACCAATTCTATTATTATAGAAGTTACAAATCATATTTGGATGATGAAATTGATGAGGTCTTTGGTTAAGGTACATGTTGAATTTACATGGTTGAGACAAGTAGTTGATGAGTTGGCACATACATAGGGTGTATAGTTGATGAGAGTTGGTACATATTGTGAGTCATATTTGATGAGTATATTTCACATGATTTATACATACTTGGTGCATGGTTTATGCACTTGTTTATGGTACAATTTTATTTTTATTACAGGTTGTTTGGTACGAGTTGATGCATGGTTCAAGTTTATTGGTACACATGTTCACAGTGGTATATCTCCACAGTGATAGTGTAGCAGTGGTTCCCATCATTCTACTTCTACTTAAAAGCGGTTGGACGGGGGCAGGGCAGTGTTTGTAGCCACCTTAGGTTATGCTTGGGAGAGGAGAACATATGGGGTTGTAGCCTCCTTACAGTTAGAGCCAGCTAGAGGTGGGGGTTTGAGCTTCCCTTAGGTTGTAGCACGAGAAACTAGGAGGTTGGAGCCTCCTTCGGGTTGCAACTGGAAAACAAAAAGAAGTTAGTGCTTCAATGAATGCTTAATTCTTCAAGACATATAAGAAAAATCATTACGTGGTTTCTACCACTTTGGGTTTCCATTAAAAACATTATGCTTGTGTATGTATGATTGTTCGTTTTGTTCATTTGCTCATTATTGGATGATAATTATACATTGATATAACACTTGGATTATTTGGTTAAAAGGATTATAATTTCTTTATTACATATTCACCCCCCTCTCGGTAATCCTTGAAATATATCACATGGAAAAAATTGGACACAATAGATTTCATGGCATGAAAATATCTCCCAAGGGAGTAAAGAAAAATCAAGGGGTCTTGGACTACCATGAAATCAATAAAGACATTTTCCCTCTAAAGTTATTGGAAACCAAGGGAGAGGATCCCTCAAGGTTGACTAGTTCTTTTGTTAAAGCTAGCAGATTACATAGCAAGCCCTTGAAGTTGAGAAGGCAAAGCTTGCCAAGCAACAAAGGAAAAAAATACTAACGGATCGCCTTAGATCCCACGGTGTGGGAACATCCGATACAAACACAGCATATAATCTTGAAAGGGAATATGAGGGAGAGGAGGGAAGATGAGGTCAGTTAGCACACCCCAATAAAAAAGGATAGCCTCATTACTTGGAGAGGAGGTTCCATAGGATAAGGAGCAATGCTCCCTGAAATACGGTGAGTGCATATCCAACGAGAAAAACGTGGTTAGTATCGGGTTTACTTTCTAGCGGGGGAGTAGGATCGATCGGTGGAGAGATCAGATCGACCGCTTAGGTTGCATTCTCCAAGGGAAGAATGAGATTGATGGATGGAAACAAATGTTGCTTGGAGTTCACTCTCTAGCGGGAGAGTGGGACTGATCAAGGATGGGATTGGATGCGATACTTTGTCAGCTGGTTCAACTAAGGACGTGACAAAACTGACTACCTGATCAACCTGAATGACCAACAAAGGGACTAGATTAGTCATTCCATCAACTTCTGTGAGGTGGGTTGAGAGTAAGCACACCAATAAGCGGTAGAAAGTTGGTGAGGAAACAATCCGCGTATTCGGTAATTTGAGGCTTCATACATACAAAGGGGAAAATCTTGAGTTTGATTACTCCCTCCACCTAACCTACACGGGAACTTGACTCTACTTTTCTTCTTCCCAGCGGTATCATGACTAGTTAATGAGGAGGTCATCGCTTATATTGTTTAGGAAGCTGATGACTTGGGTTGGCGAGAGCATGTAGACCATACTTCTATAACCTTGGATGAACCCGGGCAATCCTTAAGAAGATGGCTACCACAAAGACTACAAAGGAATTGCCGGGCTTACGGGTTGTTTGGGTGATCTTGTCATCATCAACACTCTAACCACGATTAACAATAACTGGTTGTTTCCAGCATATGCGGAAGTAGTTGGAAGTTTGGAATATGAGTAGATAATGGTTAAATATTGATGAAGGTTTCCTGTTGAGTGCTCTAATAAATGCAGAATCCATGATTTGTCAGCTAAGGTTTGTAGACGTTGAATCACGCAGCCCAGCCAGCCACACTTTATACCTGGTTGAGACTTCATTTGTTTCACAGGTGTTTTTGAAAGGGCGGTAGTTAGGGTTTTCTTTGGTGTGTTGTTGTAGCGTTGAACCTTGGGTCTACCCACAGTAAAATGGATTACATTTATGGGACTGAAAGCTGTGATGCTTTGGGAAGCGAGAAAAGCTTTTACTTGCAAAAATCCTTAAGAAGATGGCTACCCTTACAAAGACTACAAGGGTACTTGGGCTTACGGGTTGTTTGGGTGATCTTGTCATCATCAACACTCCCAACACGATTAACAATAACTGGTTGTTTTCCAACATGTCTGGAAGTAGTTGGAAGTTTGGAACCTTGAGTAGATAATGGTTAAATATTGATGAAGGTTTACTGTTGAGTGCTCTAATAAATACTAGAATCACAGATTTGTGTCCCAGCTAAGGTTGTAGACATTTGAATCCTGCAACCAACCCTGCCTATACCTCGGGTGAGACTTCATCTGCTTCACAGGTGTTGCCGAAAGGGCCGGTAGTTAGGGTTTTGCTGGTGTGTTGTTGTAGCGTTGAACCTTGGGTCTACCCCTGTGCCAAAAAATGGTTCTGTTTATGGGACCTGAAACTGTGATTGCTGGGAACTGAGAAAGAAGAAGCTTTCTGCAAAGATTTGACCTGACATTGTGAAAGCTTTGTGCGTAGACATGTCCCTCTAGTGCACAGTACTCTACTTTGTTTGACAAGCTCTGTGCTAAATAAAAGAATTATGATCTGAAGAAAAGAGGGAATATTTGAAAGCTTTGTGCTCTGAGAAAGGTAAAAGTGAGAACTTTTGATTAAAAGAGGTAAGATATGCAAGCTCTGTGCTTTGATAAAGGTAAGAATAGCGAAAATTTCTAGAAAATTTCTAGATTTGAAAAGCTTTGTGCTCTATAGAAGTAATATAAGTGGAATTTTTTTTCAATAGTATGAATCTAGGTATGTTTGATAAAGTCTGTCCTAGTTTGAACACTAGGGTACTGGTAAATGAAAGAAGGTTTGATATGAGTAGATCTGATAAGAATAGTGAAAAATATGTTATACCTATGCGTAGAAA
>SNQJ01S0096206.1:17102-28737 GCA_010110895.2 Picea sitchensis
GAAGGTCTTTGATTTTTTAGGAGAAACATTTCATTGTTCTCAAGACCTCTTTGAGCAAGCATCTGGAAGGTTATGATTTGGATTTTATCCTTTTCCAACTACATTCCCTTTAGGCCTTCAATCCCTTCTTCCCATGAAATGAGGGATAATCCCTTCTTGGGTCAGTACACCCAAAAATCCCAAAAGATAGGGAGATGAGAGGATGAAGTGTGGAAAATGATAAGTATGATTGGGAATGACACGATGACTTGTCAAGGGGACCTCCCAGTAGCAAAGGGTGACCACTTACTAGGGCACAATGTCAACTACCAAGGTGAAACAAGGCAAAGAGCATAATTTCCAAGCCGACGTTACATAATCAAAAGAAGTTCAAAATTAAACATACTCACATGTCTCAAATATTAAAGCGACACTTACCACTCTACCTGACTTGTACCTCATGGAGCAAGACCCATTGTCTTTTAGAAGCAAGCTGATGTGGTGAATTCCATCATGATGAACTGAGGTGGTGTCGTGGTGATGCAGGTCTCTATCTGTGCATGTGGATGCTATCAGTCATACGTCTCTCGATACTCCACGTCTAGAACCCAAGGGCCTCGAGACGTCATTTCGTTAGTTATCCCTAGGAAATGGGGATAACATATGGATCCTACTTGGGGACATGTGCTCATCATAGAGTGCATGAGAACCTCAACATCTCCTGGTTAGACCTGTGCCTACATTGAAGCATAAAACCATAAAATCTAGGGTGGCTCTACTCACCGATTGTCCATATAATCAAAATCAAAATTCCCAAATTGACAACTAATCTAGAGAAGAGTTTTTTTTTGTAATTTTCATATATACGATTAAAGAGAAACATGTAAATCAATAATTCAAGTAGAGAAAAATGAAAATCAAATATGAAATGAAAATAAGCTACCATGAGAAATCAAGATGCAAATGAAAGAAAGCAATATGACCTACCTACTTACCTGGGGCCCGGGGGCCCTAGAAATCAGGTCCTGAAAATGTCAGGTGAAGTCGTACAACCAGTGTAACCACCTACTCAAAATTTCATCAAGGTATCTCCCCCTATGCTTAATGATGTAGTACAATAAAGATAAGTTAAGCACATAATGATCATGAGCACAAATAGACATATAATTAATCATGACATGAAACTCATGGATATGGGTGGGAGGGAGGAAATCTTGTTGGAAAGAGAAACCACAAGCATGATCAATCCATTGCTGAAGAGGGCTACCATATATAGACGATGGCTCATCTATATGACTTGTTGGCCCTTGACCAAGCTTTGGAGAACCTTGGTAAGGTTTGACCATTTTTGGGACTTCGACAGGCTGGTCGAAGGCGAAGTGCAAGGCGAAGTGGAGATCATGGGATCTCGACCCCTTGTTAGGGAATTTTTGGGTTTAGGGTTTATGTAATGGGTATGGGATGTCGGCTCATGGGTTTACCCATTTTTAGGCCCCTTTTGTAATGTATAAATAGAAAACTAGGCGATGTAAGTAAGAGGAGACCTAAGTGTGTAATGTGGCTGGTGAGCTAAGTGCAAACAATTGTGGATGCTTCGTGCATACTGTGTGTTAAGAACTTACAGAGCTAAGTGCAAGTGACTGTAAGAAGCTTGTGTGTGGATTGTAAGAAGGCTTTGTGCTTAAACCTAGCTCGGGGAAGGAGGATCTGGCGAGGTGCGCACAGATCTCCTATCCTATGCGGAGTGGGTTCTTGTGGCTCCGTGCTTGTAGAAGATTGAAAGAAGACAATAAAGAATAAAAGAGTTGGTGGACGTAGCCCCACACTAGGGTGAACCACGTATATCCTGTGTTGTGGTTGCTTTGTGCATTATAGTTGTTATGTTATGCTTAGTGCAATGATATATGTTATCTTAGTGCTTAGTAATGTGACTGAATGCTAGATCTGATCTATTTCTATGTGCTAAGTGCTTAGATGTATTAGATATTGTTGAATACTGCGCTGCTCTGTAATTAGGGTTTCGATCTGCGATGTGAATAGGGGTTAAATACTGATGAATGTTAACTGTTAAGTGCTTTGTTAGTGTAGTAATCCCAGATCTGTGTCCCAGCTAGGTTGTAGACACTTGAGTCATGCAACCACCCCTGCTTCTACCTCGGGTGAGGCTTCATCTGCTTCGTAGGTGTTGACGAAAGGTTTGGTAGTTATGGTTTTGTTGGTGTGCTGTTGAAGCGTTGAACCCTGGGTCTACCCTTGTGCCAACAAATTGTTCCATTATCGGGACCCGAAACTGTGATTGCTGGGAATTGAAGAAAAGAAAGCTCTGTGCGTAGATTTGTTTCTTTAGTGCGCAATATTCTACTTGACTACGAAGCTCTGTGCTAAGAAGGAATCAGATCTGAGGAAAAGAGGTAAGATGTTAAAGCTTTGTGCTCTGAGAAAGGTAAGATAAGTGAAAAATTTTGTTTCGAAATAATGGATCTAGGTATGTCTAATAGATTTTTTCCTAGTGTGAAAACTAGGGCACAACTAGAAGAAAGAAGATTGGATATGAATAGATCTGATAAGAATAGTGAAAGATATGTTATTCCTATGCATAGAAAGAATGTTTGGACTAACAAATGGATGCAGGATCCTAGAAATAATTTTTTGTAGGTTAGTTACTGTGATCGCAATGCGCATTACATGAAAGGTTGGGGGTCATTTAAAAGTAAGAGAGGATTAAATCTTTGCTATAGTTGTAGAAGATCGGGATATATTTCTAAGGAATGCCCTGGTAGAGGTCCTAGTTGTCTTTGCTGTAAATCTATGGACCATGAAGTTTTGGATTTCCCTAGAATGATTGATAAAATTGAAATGATGAATATGAGACAAGAAAACCATGAGACAGGCCAAGAAACTAAGGGTATGATAGAACCCCAGAAAGAATCAGAGACTGTATTATTATAGATGAAAGAAACCCTGAATGACCACAAAGATATCAACTTATTAGAGATCTTAAAAGAGAAGGAGTGCATAGAAACAAGAATAGGTGACTTCGGCATAGACTGTGTTCTGAATGAGGAAAGACAGGTGAATATCATGACAGAAATAACTTGCGAAATTTTGGGAAATCCTGCTATGGTTCCTTCATTAGGAGGAATAAGATTATTTAGAGGAAAATTGATAACCCTATGTGGAAGACTTACCCAGACATCTATGAGTGCTCATGGAACTTCGACAAAAGAAGAATTTGAGATCATTAAGTTTGTTGAGAACAACACGCCATTTGCTATTTTGCTAGGAAAAACCTGGATTGAGAAAGATCAGATACAAAGGAAACAAGAAGAGGAGAATATAGAACAAAAAAAGAAAAAACTAAGAGATTTCATGGCTAGGAGAATAACGCACTTACTAGAAGAACAAGAGGACCAGTCGAAGCTACTAAGGACCAGGAATCGAGACGTCAAAATTGAAAGAACACAGGAAGACTTGAAACACCTGTCTTTCCAAGAGAGTAGAGCACCTACCCCAGAAAGAGAAGAAGTATTACTCTCAGAACCCTTGAACGACCCGCATCAGTACGAAGTTACTATGCCAAGAGGAGATAAGAACAATAATGGAAAGAGGAAACCAATGACTCAGATTACAGGAAAGAAAGCCAGAAAGCTCAGTAAGAAGAAAGCAAAGTTAGAAAAGTTACAGGAAGTTCCAGGGAGGATTTCACAGAAGGAAGGTTTGCAGAAATGGAACTTCGTCGGGATATTAGAAAAACGAAGATTGGCACTTCATGACGACGAAGCAATATGATCGTTAGAGGCATCCCGACCGTTAACCTGATGCTCCAGAATGGCTCGAACCATATTTATGGCCCAAAAGATTGCCATTAAACCGTTGGGACCGCACCATAACGAATGAAATTGCATTGATTAAGGCGTTCCTGCTTGTTGGAGGAGTCTGTTACGACGTTGGATATTTATCCCATTGAGCATTGCACCGAGAACACTTTTGCCAATTGTAATTATCCAAGCCCATAGAGAACTAGTTGCTTTCACGTAGTGCCTATTAAGAGCTTGCCATCCGTTCTGTTATCGTGATTGTTTGTTCACCGACCTATGATACCTGATCTTGAGCGTGCATGTTGGGTGACTTCAATGAAGTAGAGAAATCCGTCGAAGAGATCCTCATAGAACTCATGGCTGAGAAGGTCATGTCTACAGGAGTCCAAGCCTCATCGATGAGAGGAGTGCATGCATCCCCATCGTCTGCTCATGGATCTGGACCATCCCGAGATGCGACACATAAACAAACCAAGCATCGTGATGACTTGGCGAATGCGAAGCTCATCCCTTCTATTCTGCCCGATTATATTCCGCCTCTAGATGACACGGTGAGCTGTGACAGTGTCCCGAGGGACTTCGAATACACCTTGATCATTGCGTACCTCCTGAAGGGGATACACGTAGTTGGAATACAGTTAAGACAAATCATGACGTTGAAGATCAGTGACTTCAACTTGGTAGATCACAAGAACCATGGAATGCTCGCCCCACACAAGTACTTAACGAGGACCAAGGGGAAGAATTCAAAGATCATCCCCTAGCCGTGGACTATGGCATCCCAGGTCCACTATCTTGAACGTGATGAAGATACCACACTTTGGAAGGAATCAGGAGGTTAATGCGTGTGTTAAACTCCTGTTGTCTTGCTTCCATGGAAGTTATCTGTGCCTGGATAGACGCATCACCGTAGATCCAACGTTAATCCATTGAATCACTGGATTAAGCGTGCAAGGACTAGACCCACAAGAATTTTATCTAGGGAAGGCTGCAGATCACGCCCTGGTGCAAAAAATTAAAGATACCTATGGCGATGTGGAAAAGGGGAAGCGAGGCTACAAGGTAGCCTCCATTCAGAATGGCACAGTGTGCCTAGCCTGCTAGTTGATCGCTGGTAAGCTAGTAAGGAAGAACATACCCACGCAGGTCATAGGGTTCGTTGTTGACCTCACTGGAAAATGCGTGGAAGGGCTACAAATGAACTAGGCGAGCTACCTCGTCAACCAATTAGAGAAAGATTGACATGAAGCTCAAGATCAGGGCTACGAGTTCCACTTCAGATGGCTGCTAATCCTCATTGCTTTCATTGCTTGGGAAATGCTGGAAGGTGCGACCTTCCCTGAGATTGAGCCATCAGAACCCTTAGCTGAGAAGTTAACCACGCTCTGGTATTCAAGCGACATGGCGAAACAATGGCAGTCAAACGCGACGTTCCAAACCTACTACCTATAGTTGAAGAGGCCTATTGAGTCTTTCCCTTGGATGACGCTGAACACCCTTCACAGGTTCAGACCATTTGTGAAGTTCCATGCAGATATACATTTTATTTATATCATTGCGCGTGGAGAAGAACACAAATAAGAGCTACAGAGTTACTATAAAATCACAGAGGAGGAAATGGAAGAAATCACTAAGGAATGGCTTGCAGAGTTCCTTATACCAGTCGACCAGGAAAAACTGTCCGATCCCGACCTCATCGGAAGTCCAGTGGTTACTCGTGAAGAGTATGATGCACCCAGTAGTAGAAGAAGGAAGAAAAAGGAAGATGCACAGGACCTGAACAACGCATCAGAAGAGACTGCTTTAGACTCACCTGGAGGGGGAGGTGATGAAGAAGTAGACAAGGAAGAGGACAACAGAGAAGAAGACAAGTAGAAACAAGGCGAAGTAACACCACCTAGGGACCCTATTGATGAAGCTGAGACCTCCAAGAAAATAAAGGTTTCCCCCACGAAACCTACATCGCAGAAGAAGTCCAAAGCTACTAAACCACAGATGTAGACCGTGCTCACGATGGATGACATAGATTTCATCATCACCGCTGTCTCAATTAACTCAGAAGATATCTTACAGCACAATGAAGCCAAACAAGCGACTGTGTATGAAATAATTGAAGAAGAGCTAAAAGGGGTATAACAAGCCCTCTACTCCATCCGCACAGTGTCTACTGCACCCCCATCATCAGAAGGAATAGATTTGGGAGATGAGCCTGCCCATCTACGCCGAATAGCAGATGCGACCGAAGCTCAGCTTCGTCGTGTTCATTAAGAGAAATAATAGGCCACAAAGGCCTTAAAGCAAGCAAAAGAGGAAGCCAAAGAACAACGTCGGGTTGCGCAACAAGAAAAAGACGACATCCAAGCCAAGTTTGCAGAGGATAGAGCACAGGTCCAGAAGGAGAAGGAGAAACTGCTCGTAGAGAAGATTGGAGTTAAAGAAGCAGTCACTAGAGAACTTCGCTCTGTGACAGGCTTAAAACAGATGGAAGAAGACCCAGTGGAAAGACAAGTAGGGAAGCTTGTCGAAGCCATTCAATAGCTCCAACAAAGGATAACAGAATTGGAGTTACAAGCAGTGCCAAACACTCCGCAGGAAGTGCGAGACCATAGAGAAGAAACTGACGGGAGCATAGTCCAGAGAATCAAGGCATTGGCCTTAGAATGCAAACAACTCAACAGTCGAAGTGCGTAGACTTACGAGCGCCTTGCAGAGGACCCTGAACTAAGGACACTGGAGTCACAACTTCAGGAGGCCAAGAAGCGAGCAACAATGGTGCAAGTGCAGTTGAAGCCACTACCAGCGGTTGAGAGGATGAAACAATCCCAGGAACAACACACGGTTCAACAACAAGTAGATGCCATCCAGAGCAAGGTCATGGAAGTGACTCAGTGACTCCAACGAGTGCAGTATGTAGCTTGCATACTTTTTGAGGAAATTGAAGGATGAGGTGCAGAACTGGAACAAATGGTCACCACAGTGGAACAACGCTTGGAAGGACATATTACGGAGAAGACTATTCAAGAGTTCGCCGAGCAGGAGGCTCTGGCAAAGAAACATGTCAAAGTAGCTTGAGCCAAGCTCAAGGCATTTGAGGCAGAGTTACCCAGATCAGAGTGACTCGGGACGAGTCATAGGTGAGTGTTGGGGGCCTGTTTGCCTTTGACCAAGATTTGGAGAACCTTGGTCAGGTTTGACCATTTTTGGGACTTCGACAGGCTCGTCCCCTCAACCCCTTTTTCTTTAGATCTACCTTCAATGTCGTAAATGAAATCTCTATCAATAATGAAGCAACCCACATCCCATCTACCTCTCCCAACCTGTATGAAATCATCAATGTGTATATCAACCATGTTGGAGAGATCCTTCACAAAAGAATTTGCATCATTGGGACTAATCACTTATTCATCTTCATGTGCAAGAGGAAAGCAAGGATAAACGACTTCGTCTTCATCAAGCAAGAGCATGTATACCATTGTCTCCTTATGCTCATTTGGATATTGCACTTCATCAATGTCTTATTTTTATTGGCAACTTTCTTCATGGATCCGTTCTTTAATCAAGTATTCATCATCTTCAATAGAATCAAAGAATTCACCATCCCGATCTTGATCTATAACAAGTTTGGAAACTTCTTTGAGCATGAAGAGTGATTCATCGTCGTTTGAGAAGTTTTCCTGGTACCCATACTTCTCGGTCACAACATCATATAGTGAATTCACTCCATAATATGCAATGGAAACCTCCCATGCTACATTTAAGGTAGGCTTTTCCTCATAATTTTGGAGGATAGCGTCATACTGTTCTTCTCTTTGTTCACATAACTTGACCATAAAGTATTTATCGGGACAAAGATCTATCAGTTGTTCACAAAACTTGTAGTCTTCTTTTATGCTTTCCTTGAGGCAATTGAAAATTTCCTCATTACTGTCATCAAATTTTTCTATTTCAACTGTTGTTTCAACAAAATATGGAAGAAGCATTTCTCTTAAACCTTTAATAAGATAAAGGTCAAAACCTTCTCTTGAAAAAGCATCCTCCAGGTCCTAAATTGTCTCTTTAAGACTGAGATTTAGGTCCCCAACGTTTAAGGAACTCTCTGATGAGGATCATTAAAGAAGATATACTTCTTGGATTGCAAGAGTGCTTGATCCAATCCTTTTGTTCACTTCCCCAAAAAAATAAAAACAACTGTAGGCACACATTCTCATGTTGTACATTCTCCTAGTAGATGCATCTGTAAACTCAACAATGTGTGCTACAACTGAACATGGGTTACCATCAAAATTGGGGATGACATCCAACTGGTTTATCGGGAAATTGTTCAAATACCCATAAATAGTTTTGACATCCAAGGCCTTGTATGCTTCATAAAAGTGCCACAAATCCATGTTTCCATCACTTGGGATATCACTTCAATGGAGTCACCGAATGAGATTAATGCTCATAGAAAATCATAATGGAACTTCCCTCAAATGGAGTCGCCAAGCAAGATTAGGGTAAAGGATTTGGGATAGGAGCTTGCAAAAGTGTCATTAGGGCATGAAAGATGATACAAAATACTCCCTGACAACGACGCCAAAATGTTATCGCACAAATTGTAGGTTGGGAAAATCCCGACCCAATCCACAATATGGAAATAACTATGAGAGAGTCTACCCATTGTCACCTTAGACAAACCCTCCCCTGGCCTTAATGACGGATAAATCATACACAAGGGGGGAATATCGGGAGACCCTAGGGGGAAATGCGATAGAAAGTGAGGTTATGGAAAATGATTCCCCTATAGGTCAAACTACTAAGTGTAAAGTGGCTTGGGAATGAGTCTTGGAGATAGTCAGTGGTTGCCAAGTGCTTGAGTACTTGCGAAAGATAATTGTACATGCCCGAGACACAAGAAAAGACAATATATACAATCCAAGATATCCAATGGAAAAGAAAGTGAAGCTTTCTTTCCTATACATAATCAGTAAACAATGATACAAATTATCAAGTAAATGATAATCAAAGCTGCTAAATAAGTCGATGAAATTCTAGTTAAATATACAAGAGATAAGCTAGTAATGACTAGTATAACCCAAGTAAGATAGAGCAAGACTTTAGAAACAATATAGGGTACTTCAAAGATGTTATTGTAGAGATATTATAAAAGCCTTATGTCTGTCGCAAAATATTTTTACAACATAAAATTCCAACCACCAAAAATTACAAGTAAGCCACCCAAAAGATGCACAATGCCTAGTAGATTATTATGGCAACTTTCTAGCAAATTCTAACGGTTGAAAAGAGAGAAAAAGTAAATGTTTGAAAGCAATTTTATGCAGCCCTAATGGCTGTAGATTTAATTTTATAACAACAATAAGATATCCTTTTCCAAAGAGGATTCCCTAGTGGCTCAAGCAAGCTAGTAGAACATAGAATTGATTCCACTTCAAACAACTTGAAAATCTCGTAAAATCACGTTACCCAATGCAAACAATTTATTTCTCTAATGCAAATTTCAGATTAGCGCCTTTAATATATTGGGTAAATGGATTCTTGAATGTGAGAGTTAGACCCACAATATCCCTATGTGTGTAATCCCTTTTACTCGCTAGGGCATGCGAATCAAACTAAGGTAAATCTAGGAGGGTGTACACCCTTGTACTCCTCCTAGCAACCTTGCCAAATTTGACTTATCAACCAACAAATGAGATGAAAATTGATGGAGGGTGTATGCACTTATACTCCTCCTAGGGTTTCAAACAAGAATAACATGTAACAAGAAGAAAATACCAATTAATGCATAAATTTCCTTACCAATTCCACAAGATGCAAGATCAAACCTTAGTTTACCAAACCATATCCATCCATAAGGAAGAGAAAAAGCCTCCAAGAGGTGATTTCACCTTAGCTCCATAATATACCAAGAGAAATCACCAAAAGACATTTGAACAAGAGAGATATATCTAAATTTCCCGAAGAGTGCAGAAATTTCAACAAAGTATCCTTCTCACAATGGGAGAGTTATGTCTCAAATGAAATTAGTTTGATATTTATTTATACCAAACCACTAAGATAAAGTTTTTCCACTTAACCAGGGTAAACCAAAAAATAAAGGAGACGTTTCCCTTTATTTTTCCCCTTTACAACTTTAAATTTAATTTGCACATAAAAAAAACCCTAAAACATGATGTCATCCCCTTGAGGGGTGATGTTTTAGCACATGTAGGAAATCATTGGGGTTGGAGAAGGTATCACTAGGCATCCAAAGGCCATGTGTCTTCAAGTCAAGAGTATCCTCCTCAATGCAAGGGGTCTTCCATCAAAATGAGCCAATTGCCCATCTACAACACCTCATGCCCTAGCCCCAAGCAAGACGTCAAGCCTAGAAACATGGTATAAGAGCTCCCAAGTAGGTCGTTGGACTGGAAGAAGGCTAGGTGTCACTGTCCAAGGTGTCATCTCCTTCCTCCAAATGCTACAATCATCATTTAGTGTGTGGGCCATGGCATCCAACCTATGGGATTCTTTCCCTAATGAAGTCCCAAACTGGGCTTGTTCCTCCAAATTGTCCACCAGTCAAGGTCCTACAAAGAAAAACAAGTGCACCTTCCAAGGATCTCAAGTCAAAGCATCATGGAAAGTAAAATCACATTTAATATAAGAGCCATCTAAGCACGTACATCAACGACTACCTTATCAAATTAAATAAGCACTCAAAGACACTATGCAATTTGCCAAGTTTAGGTATGGGAGGGTTGACAAGGTGACATATTGGGTGGATCATTCCTCAAGTCAAGGAGTGTTTCCCAGGTGGACCCCTCTCTAATTCATGTGGAGAAGATGAAATGAATGGGGGAAAGAATTTTGGGCATGGGGTTCATGACATTCACAGATTCGTAGTGTCTCATTTATGGGTGCCTTTGTAGAGGGTGTGTTGCACCTTCGTTTTCAATGCATCCTTTTTCCAAGCCCATTTATTTCCATTAATTAATTAAGGTCCAAAACTACTGGGTACTCCCTATGGGTAAAATAAAGCTTGGGGGGCAGTACCACAATGTCACTTGAAGGGAGAGGTACACAAAGTGCCATAGGGGTAAAATCAAGCTTGTAATGCACTTGTGTAGATCCCTCAACAAGTGGGACATTATATATATGTGTGTGTGTGTGTGTGTATTTTATTTTGCAGGTCTTTGATTTTTTAGGAGAAACATTTCATTGTTCTCAAAACCTCTTTAGGAGAGCATCTGGAAGGTTATGATTTGGATTTTATCTTTTTTCCAGCTACATTCCCTCTGGGCCTTCAACCCCTTCTTCCCATGAAATGAGGGACAATCCCTTCTTGGGTCAGTACACCCAAAAATCCTAAAAGATAGGGAGATGAGAGGATGAAGTGTGGAAAATGATAAGTATGATCGGGAATGGCACAATGACTTGTCAAGGGGACCTCCCAGTAGAAAAACTATCCCTAAGGGTGACCAGTTACTAGGGCACAATGTCAACCACCAAGGTGAAACAAGGAAAAGAGAATAATTTCCATGCAAACATTACGTAATCAAAATCAATTCAAAATACAACATACTCAAATGTATCAAATATTAAAGCGACACTTACCACAATGTTGGACACACCGACAACACTAAGAAGGGGGGCTGAATCAACGTGTGGTTCTTTTTACACTTATTTCAAAAATTTAGTTAGCAACCACTTTAAACATTATTATTCATTCACAATTAGCTACTTGCATATATCAACAACATACACCAATAATAGAGAACTATAAACCATCACCATAATGAACACAAAGAACACCAGATATATGTGTAAAATTTTTGTATTATGTGTTTACATGAAGACTA
>SNQJ01S0096207.1:0-10489 GCA_010110895.2 Picea sitchensis
AAGATGTAATCATATTCTTTTGAATACAAGACATGCTTCCATTTTGATCTCTATCTTGTGTTAAGATTATGGTGTACTTACTGAAGGATGGAAGGGCCCCCATGCACTGATGCCAGTACACCTATGTATTGTATATAGTAGGTAAAATTTGTCATTTGTATATTCATGTTATTTTATCTTTATGTTATTTGCTTTAGTAGTTTAGGATAGACAACTTCAAATACTCACACATATTGTGTTGTGCCTCTAAGCTTATGAGCTCCTGGTTGACATTAAATCGTTGAGAAATTTATACGACATAGATTGCACTCAACAACATGCATTACATTTGGAGGACTTTGGGAAGGGTTTCCCCATGCCGATCCCATGGGCATAGGTACTGCACCTTGCCCAGGGTTCCATTGGTTGTGAAATGAATTTCCCCAGATCTACATTCCTGACGAGGGAATTGATCCTTGCCAAGAATTCCAAGGTCCTAATGCGGAAGAAGTTCCTGGGTTTGCCCCCTGTGCAGGAATAGTACCCTGCATAGGATTAGGTTGGCCATAAATGGGTTTCCCTCAGTCGAGAAAGCAGCCGACAAGAAAGCGTTGTTACCAAATGCACTGAACAAAGAAAAAGGTGTCGACCCTACCGACATATTATGAGAAGGTGGTCCTTGACTCTCTACTCCAAATGAACTATGGTGTGTGCTTGGCCCGACAGATTGTTGGTGGGTACCGCCAAGCGAAGGGGACGAATGAGGTATATGACCTCCCCCATAAGGGAAATCATTAAAGGGAGCTGAAGTGCCCCCAATGGGTCCTTGTAGAGGAGCGTTAGAGCTCCTTGCCCCCAGAACTAAAGTATGTAAAGTGGAGTAGGATAGTATAGGGCTTGTACCTGAGCTAGGCATCCCGTATGAGAATGGAGGGTTTGTCGCACTCTGTTTGAAAGGAGCAGTGGCCGCCACCAAAGACGTGATCAGACCACTGCTTGAGGTAGAGGTAGTTGAGACCATGGTGGCTCGGACTGACGACGGTGGGTTAGGAGGTGGAACACTCCCTGTGGTGACAGTCGTAGTGGGAATAGAAGAATTCCCAGAAGAAGTGGCAACATTTGTTTCCATTGCTGCATGTGACATTGTCTGGCACCCGTAAGGATAAATATGTATGATGATGGGCACCGAAATATCAGTGGTTGGAGTTTCAGATGGACCGAGAGCTTCCGCTCCAAGGTCTGAAATAGTTGGTTCCTTCAGATGTTGGTCGGGCACAGTTTCCTGTGACCCAGTCGCTTCAAAATACCCTTGTTGGTCTAGCTTTTTCCTTAGCGGTGGCGGGGGTGGCTCCAGTGTAACCGGTGGCAGGACAAGAAGCCTTAGTGACCGGTGGAGCTCATGATCCTCCACTATGTGAGAAGATCAAAGACACACTAGGGCTTTTTATTCATTCAAAAACAACAAACACTAGAGAAATTTACTAGTGCAAGTGAAACTCGAACATAGAAGCAACCTCCGGGTATACTCTGCAAAGCGTGGCCCGATTTATGTCCTAGGTACCGCGGTATACCCCCGCAATAACTTGTGTATGTCTCTAAAAAAGATAGGCAACTAGGTTGCCAACTCATGAACAGTCATTAGGCGGGTATAGTCGACAATCGGGTAGACCACAATGAGCAGGGTATCAAGCTCGAAACCTATCAAGGGTATAAAAAACAAGTGGTCTAGAAGAAAACTGAGGACCTCGAACGGATTCGAGACCCACGGAGCTCCGTGGAAAATGCAATCGACAGAATCCCAAGACAAACCCTCTATATGTGTTCTCCACTACGATTGGTCTGGCTTTGGAGGGGTTATCTCCGCTACCTTTCCGCACGCAACCTTGTGTTTAGCCCCTATGTTAGAAGGGGGTCCCAGATAACTTTCACAATACTGGACTTTTAACACTCCCTAGCATAGACTCTTATGTATGTTTTCTAGCCTTGAAGAGTTTCCTCTCCAACCTAAATCAAGGTTCTAGCCTAGACTAATTGATGGACCCTACAAACATAAAGTCTAGTTAATTTTAATTAATCATTAATTTTTATGGCTTGTCTTAAGTCAAAGGTTATGAAAGTGAAACTAATGATGTTTGAGAGACGAAAGAAAAATAAACAGAAAGCTAGAAACAAAATAACTTCTTCTTGACACAATTCTTAATTAACTTTTTAAACTAAATTTTTTTCTAAGATCATTGAACATAAAACTCAAAACATGATTTCTCTCGACTACGAGCTACTTATTGTCCTAAGTAAACAACCAAGAACTTATGAAATAAAAAAATTTCCTGGTTATTAATGCAAACCAATAACTACTTAACCAAACCAAGAAATAAAATAGTTTTTTTTTATTTAATGCTCGCAAAGAAAAAAAGAAAAAATGACGACAAGTAAAGACCAAGAAAACTTCTGGCCTAAGCAAAAATCGCAAAGAGTCACTGAAAATAACACACAAACTGATGAAATCAGACTCTCACACTTGTCTAAAAACCCTATGAAAGAAAACAAATTTTAGGAGAACTTTTTAATGAAAAAGAAAGTTATTGTTGTGATCAGACCTAAGTTGTTGAATTCTATGATGGAGACTAAGAACCCTGAGAGGTATAAATCTTGACAAGGAAAAGGATGACTGCCTCTCCTTAAACAAAAAATTTCTCAAAAGGCACGCTGCTGACAATTCAACAACCAGGGTGTGCACGCGAGCTGTGTAAGGTCAGAGCATGTTTACACACATGAAGACCTTATGCAGGCCGCGTGTACCTATGCAACTCTTCCAAAAATGAAAAGACAAGAAATCAAGCACTGTAAGACACTACTGGTATTGAGAATGAGAATCTCTTGAAGACTCGGAAACTTACTTTGACAGAAAAAGAAAACAATTCAAGGAAATTTTCATAGAACAAAACCAATCTGAGGTGAAACCTAAGCTACAAACTACAAAAAACAGATACTAGAATGAGTTCCAGAAAACCCCTGAGAAAGATCACTTCTGACAGGGGAGAGGATGACTGCCTCTCTAATACAAATTTTCTGAACCTAGCCACGCTACTGTTACTTCATCAGCTAGCGTGTCTACGCGGGCCATGTGAAGGTTGGGTGCATGTACATGCATGCAGGATTTATACAGGTTGTGTGTACCTCTGTGACTTCCCAAAAAGAAAATGCAGCCAAGCAAAGAAAGAAGGGATTACTGGTATGGAAGACCAGAATCCATGCTAGCTCAAAATTTTGCAGAAACTCTAAAAACAAGTAATGAAACCAATTTTTAAAAATACCCAAAAAAGACTCCCAGAAAACCCTAGGGATCCCTAGTATGGTCACTAATTCTGTTGTGAGTGGGAAATCCCCCTACGGACTAGCACTTAGGGTTTTATCATGCATGCAGAAAGGACCTAAAGATTCCTACTTTTTACCATCATCCCAGAACTAATCCCCATTATTCTTAAGAAAATACACAGTTAAGAAGATCAAGTGAACATACCTTATTTCTGATGTTTGATATCGATCCCTCTTCATGCTTGGTCGCTCTTTGAATGCAACTCTCCTCCCAAGGATGACCTACATTCACAAAAGAAAAAAAAAGAACTCCACATGCATTTGATCTACAAATTAATGGGTTAGAGATTTAATCAACATGTACTTGATAAACAATGGAAATCTCATATGGTGGGATGGGAAAAGTACTTCTTTATTATTAACTTCACTAAAGAAACTTACAGTGATGAAGCCGACCACTTCCCCACGAATCTGGTCCTGGGATCCTCTTTTACTGTGCACCAACCGCTAACACACTTGCTTCTCTTCTTCGTTGAAATCACAAAATGGTTGCAGAATCTTGGGCAAAGGGGAATACAAATTCGGGTAGAGTTTCTTTACTATGTTTTTCCTCTCTTCAAATGGGACCCCTACCCATTATTTTATAGGCTAGAAGGAGCTAGGTATTTATTTGAATGACTGGCCATGCATGGTCGAAAGGTTTAATTAACTTACCCAAAACTGTGTGTTCCGTCAACAACTTTCCATTTTTCATGATTTTGTAGGTACACGCGGGCTATAGTGGGTCAACTAGAGTGTACATGCGGTTTGTAGAAGAGAAGGGCACATGGGCCTTTAAAAAGGGTGTTTTTAAGAAGATTTTTTCAGTACTGGCTTGGAAAATAAGGTATATGAAATGGCTTGATGTCAGGTAAGTATGTCTGGTGAAAATTAGGGTTATAACACTGTTGCACTTCATCGTTGATAGCGGTAGCTAGAAGAACCTCATCTCAGCATAGGTTTTCAAGTGGCTGGCCCTGTTAACAATGCTGCACCCGCAACCCTATACCATTGGATGGCTCTTCCAAGGAAGCGATCTCCACGTCATCCAACAGTGTCGACTTTCGTATGACATCAAGCCCTTCAAAGATGATGTATTGTGTGATGTTTCTCCTCTCAAAGTTTGTAATGTTCTTTTGGGACAACCTTATTTATGGAAACTTCATGTTGTATATGAGTCTAGGCCTTGTATTTTTATTATTACTTTGAATAGGAAATTGTACAAGATACCCGAGAAGGTCCCTCCTAGTGCTATTTCCTTGATCGCTTCCAAGCAATTCAAGAAGGTCATCTCTCAGACTAAGAGATTTGTCATCTTCGTGATTCACTCTCAGAGTAAGCGAAAGATTGCAGCCACATCTAGGGCCTCCGCGACCGATCTCTACACACAACAGAATCAAGTAGATAAGGTTGTGGAAGAATATGTATATATATTCTCCTCTCCTACTAGGGTACCTCTGCACTACCAGGTTAAGAATCCCATCGATCTGACCCCAGACACACCACTACCCAATGGGATAGTCTACCATTTCTCTCTATTAGAAAATGAGGAGATCAAGGGGCAGATCCAAGAACTTCTCCATAAGGGGCACATTCATCCCAACTCATCGCCTTGTGGGATCGCAATCGTACTGGTGTAGAAGAAAGACGGGACCTGGAGACTCTGCATTGATTACCGAGCCCTGAATAAAATCATTGTCTCGAACCAGTACCTGATTCCCTGAATCAACGACCTCCTTGATCATCTCACATGAGCCAAATACTTCAGTAAGTTGATTTGAAGTCTAGCTACCACCAGGTCTCAATAGAACATATAGATGTATGGAAGACCACCTTCAAGTTAAAAGAAGTTCTTTTTGAATGGTTGGTCATGCCCTTTGGTTTGACAAATGCTCCAACAACTTTTATGAGGATGATGAATGATATCTTGCAACCTTTCACTAGTACTTTTGTAGTGGTGTATATGGATGACATCCTAATCTACAACAAGACTTGGGCAGAACACTTGCATCATATTCAACAGGTTCTGTACACCTTGCGACAACACAAACTATATGCAAACTTGGAAAAATGATCCTTCGGCATGGACATGGTCCATTAATTAGGCTACATCATTGATCAACATGGTGTGCATGTGGATCTAGCCAAGATCCAGGTCATTCGTGACTAGCCATCCCCAACCACACTCAATGAGCTTCAAAGCTTCTTGGGCCTCGCCAATTTCTATCGCAGGTTCATGTTGGGATTCTCTCATATCACATGGGCCCTCAGGCAAGTAACCAGGGGTGGAAGTAAGGAAAAATTTGTGTGGGGACTGTCCCAACAATAATCCTTCTATGACTTGAAGAAACGTTTGTGTTCATCCCTAGTGCTTTCATTACCGGACCTGCAACATCCCTTTGAGATCGAGACAAATGCTTCAGACTATGCTGTGGGCACCGTTCTCACTCAACACAGCCACCCCGTAGCGTATCATAGTGAGACACTATCATATGTTGTATGTAAGTACCCTAATTACGACAAGTAAATGTACTCCATTGTGAAATCATGCTTCTAGTGGATACATTATATTCTAGGGAAGGAGACAACCATACACACTGATCACAAGCCACTACAGTTCATGTACACCCAAGGAAAATTGTAGAATGGTCGCCATCAAAAGTGGTCCACATACTTACAACAGTTCCACCTCAACATCAAGTATAAAACATGAAGTACCAACCAAGTTGTTGATTGCCTCATCCGACCTCCATTCGTGACACTCACCATGGTGCTAGACTCTTGTGGCCATGAGACCTCTATATTTCCCCACCTCTATGAGACAGACCCTGACTTCTCCACCACCTACCAAATGTTGGGAGAAAATTCAGTGGTCGTTAATTTCCATCTTCAGGATGGGTTTTTGTTTCGTTTGGACCATCTCTGCATTCCATCAAGCGAGCACACAAAGATGATTTGGGAATCTCATGACAGTCGGGTGGCATGACACTTTGGTGTCGAAAAGACAATGGCAGTGCTGTAAAAACATTTCTATTGGTCAAAACTTCGACAGGATGTCAACAAGTATATCAGGTCCTGCACTGCCTACGTTATTTCCAAATCAAACACTAAGAAATAGGGCTTGTACAACCCTCTTCATACTCCTGAAAATCTATGGGAATCCATCTCAATGGACTACATGTCAAGCCTCCCATCCACCAAGAGGGGAAATGACTATGTTTTTGTTGTTGTTGATCACTTTTTTAAGATGACAATTCTGGACGCCTGCAATAAGAAAATCACTACAAAGGCCACTGTCAAGCTCTTATTTGAACGCATCTGGGTACACTTTAGGATCTCACAAACCATTGTCTCAGATCGGGTCAATTGGTTTCTCAACACATTATGGTTGAGCCTCTAGCTACCGTTGGATACTAAGCTCACCAAATCCACTTCCTTCCACCCCCAAAAAGATGGCCAAACTGAGGTCGTCAATCGGATTATCGTACATATCCTACACATGTACAATTACAATCACCCCCACACATGGGATGAGAGTCTTATCTATGACCTACATAGCTACAACTGATCCCTGCATAGCTCAAATGGCCACAACCCCTTTCAGGTGGGGTTGGCATTCCAACCATTGGGCCCCATGGATGTTGCACTACCCCTGGCGAACAACTCGACTGACTCGTATCATGTTCCACCAGAATATGACAAATCCATCTGATTCATTGAGCAGATCCATCACATTTTCCAATAGGTTCAGGAAATTTTACAGAAGTCCAATGCCAAGTACAAGCAACGCCATGATCAACATCGAGTGCCACATAAGTTTTAGGTGGGTGACAAATTTTGGTTGCACTTGCAGAAATAACTCCTTATGGGTCCCCATAGGAAGCTTCAACCACTCCAGTATGAGCCATACACCATCACCAAGGCTATGGGTGACAATGATTTTGCGCTCAACATTCCCCCTTTCCTTGGCTTTCACCTAGTCTTCAACGTGGCTCTCCTTCAACCATATTTCCCACCATTATTGGACATCTCGGAGATAGCAGAGTAGTTGAAACCAATAGAGATCAACCCTAATTTCATGCAATAGGAATACAAAGATCATATTGTGGACACACATATCAAGGGCACTCGACAACAAAGGCTCCAACTTTATCGAGTTGTTAAAGCAGGGCAGCTCCTGTACCAAGGCAAGTGGCTCATCTAGGGCCAAATTCAATAGAAATTTACTCATATGATGGGTAAAATCAACGCAATGGATACCATTTCTTCATAAGGGGGGAGGATTGATTCATATGGATGTTGATGGCCTCCCACCTATTCCAACTGGTTCATTTTGACAGTTTTTTTTTCTTCCTAGTTTTTGGGTCCCTGACTTGTAGGGTTGTTTTGAGGCCCTGGAAAGAGTTTTTAGGGATCACCATAGTCCTTAGATAGACCTTTCCAATGACATATCGTGCGCCTAAAAAAATATCGTATGAAAAAGTTACGACCCCGGAAAGTTGATGTACTAACTTACCCAAATGGGGTCCACGTGACTTTTGGTGCTTTATCTCCTAGGGTTAGGTTTTTTGATGTCTAGGGTTTTTGACATTCCTGTTTATTGTAAAAAGGCCTTCGGAGCCTCATTGTAATCATATTCTAGTGAATGAGCACAACCGTCACATATCTTCTCAGAGATAAGCTGCCATCATTCCAACAAGCTTGTTTTCCACTGCATTTTATAGTTTCAGCTTATTTCCTTATTGAATACAAAACCCATTTTATTGTATCTCTATTATTCTATGTTAAGCATCTTTTAATAATATATATTTATTTCGTTCTTCTCATAAAATCCAGATCAGAGGAATGATCCAAGTGGATATTGGTGGCCACCCACCTATTCCACTGGCTCAAAGACCAGTTTCCATTTTGGTAGTTGTTTTACAGATTTTCAGGTCCCAAACTCCTGGGGCTATTTTGCGGTCCTAAACGACGTTTTTTGGGCTCGAAAACACCTAGCATGTCGCCAAAGGAAGATTATATTCCAAAAAACATATTTAATCCTCGGTTATACCTTTCCAATGGTGTATCGAGCACCCCAAATAAACATCGTATGAAAAAGTTATGCCCTCGAGAAATTGACGTATCAAATACCCCCATCGGGGCCCATAAACATTTTGGTGTTTCATCTCCCGGGGTTAGGGTTTTGGATTTTTATGATTTTCTCATTTATTTTTTATGTTAAAAAGGCCTTTGGAGCCTCATTGTACTCAACTTCTTGTGAATGAGCATAGTCGATGTTGGATTACTGAGAGGGTGGGTGAATCAATAATATACTTATTATAATCCTTTTTATTCAAATAATCCAAGTGTTATATCAGTTTAGAATTATTATCCAATAATTAACAATATGAAATGAACAATGACACACATACACAGTACACCAGTGTTTTAGGAGGAAATCCAAATCGGGAGAAAACCACATAATTCTTTTTATTATATGTCTTGAGGAATTACATTCATTGGAAGAACCAACCTCCTTTATTTTCCAGCTGCAACTGGAAGGAGTCTCCAACCCCCTAGTTTCTCAGGCTACAACCCGAGGGAAGATCCAACTCCCCAATTCTATGGCTACAACCAAAAGGAGGCTACAATCCTCTATGTTCTCCAGATACAACCAGAATGTGGCTACAACCACCTGTCCTTGCCCCATCCAATTGCCCTGAAGTAGAAGTAGAATGATGGAACCAATGTCACACTATCATTGTGAGATATATTGTTGTAAACCTGTACCAATAAGTCTGAACCATGCATCAATCTGTACCTCAACCTATAATCAATATGTACCATAAACAAGTGCATCAACCATGAACCAAACTGTACCATAAAAAAATGCATCAACCATGCACCAACCTGTACCAAACAATCTGTAATCAACCTGTACCATAAACAAGTTCATCAACCATGCACCAACCTGTACCATAAACAAGTGCATCAACCATGCACCAACCTATACCAAATAATATGTAATCAACCTGTACCATAAACAAGTGAAACCAACCATGTACCAAGTATGTACCAATCATGTGTCAACTACTCATCAACTATGACTCATCAATATGTACCAACATCATCAACTATACACCTCATGTATGTGACAATGCATCAACTACTTGTCTCAACCATGTACCCAACTTTTACCTCAACCAAAAGCCCTCATAAATTTCATCATCCAAATATGATTTATAACTCTGTAATAGACTTGGTGCATATGATCACATACCTTCAAACCTTCCTTAACTTTAAAAAACAAGAGACTAGCATTTACATCAAAAAAAAATTTAGTCTCACATGACTAGTTTTGGATTAATCAACAACCCTAACTTGAAAAAATCATAACTTTGTACTTGTAATGAATAAATATATGAAACTGATACACAATGTTATTCAGTGTGTTTTATGAAATTCCTCCAAGTGTAACTACTTGGAACCTCTCATAAAAGTAGTTATAGCACAAATGGCATACCTTGTTGAATTTTGGCTTATTCTAGAGAGCGACCTTGTAGACCGTGCCCCGTACATAATATTTGTTGAATCGATCTGAAAATGTTACAAAGAATACTAAAGAATGTACTATAACCAAAACATTTGGACTTACTGAATTTGGATATGTTATGAAGAAGTTATGACGTTTTTACCCGAAACACATGTTTTTGACTAGTTTCAGGACTAGCCACAAACCCTATTTTCCACAGAGTGTAACTCCAAAAATACAATGACCCACAAGATGAATTTTTTACCAAATATATGTGGATATGTTTCTAAATGGCATAGAAATTTCATGG
This sequence comes from Picea sitchensis, assembly GCA_010110895.2. Classification (NCBI taxonomy): domain Eukaryota; kingdom Viridiplantae; phylum Streptophyta; class Pinopsida; order Pinales; family Pinaceae; genus Picea; species Picea sitchensis. Next base: position 10,158 of record SNQJ01S0096207.1, read on the forward strand.
TATGAATCATTCTAGAAAAAAATTTATTGCGAAAATGGTGAGATGACTTGTAAATAACATATCTTAGAAAACATCATCAAAAGAATTTATCCTTCCTTGAATTCCAACCTTCTTTTGTTCACCTTCCCTAAAAAATTAGTCTTAGATATCCTCTGGTTACCTCAAAAACCTATTGGTATTCAATATGCTCAAGTGTATCTAAAATGAGAGAGCCTTGCCTCTTATTTATACTCTCCAAGTAGCTTCCTTAAAAACATCTTCTAGGTCACTTTGCCCACTTTCCTTATTTTAGGGTTAACCCACTTGTAATTTATCCATTAAATTTATTATTT